>CAOLHI010002337.1:0-267083 GCA_948474755.1 Ctenosaura bakeri
CTGAAGGAATTTGAGGGGGAGTTAAACAGGAGAAAGGGAGAGGGACAGATTAGGTAAGAGTCCTAACCTGTTATTAAAGTATCTCTCCTCCCCACCCACCAAAAGAAAAAAGAAAAAAAAAGGCTTAAATTAGGCAAGGATTAGTGCTTCACAATGATTTTTCAAGACCTCAGTGTTCATGGAAATGTTTGGGAAGAAAGATGACCTGCGAAGTCATTGGCTGAAATCAGATTGGCTAGTGCAGATGGCTTGAGAATTTTATTAGGACCCTTTCTGATATGTAGAGGACATACCAAAATTTGAGATTGTTATTACATTTCTATACTGCCTATGGCCCATACATACCTATTTGAAATTCAACTGCCGAATCCTCTGAAGCTGAAACTCTCGCACCATTTACTGGACAGAAAAGAAAAAAATGTGAACTAAGGCCCTTTCCGCATGGGCCTATTAAAACGGTGCAGAGCGACCTCCAACGGAGGTCTTCTGCACCGTGGAGTGGACTGGGGCGGACTACTTTTCGTAGTTCCGCACCTCAGTCTGCTCAGGAGCAATCAGAACTGGTCGCGCAGCGTGTTTTTTAAAAAACTCTTTTGAGAGGTTTTTAAAAAGTACAGAGCCCATGACCCCGTGTCGCTCCGTCCCTGCGCTTTGGTGCAGATTTGCAGGCGCACACTAGAATTCTGACAAGAAAAGAGGTAGAGTGGATTTTAAAATTGCAGATCTGCCAGGGGCGGGCTTTCGGCTGGCAAGCTTCTCCAGTTGGTGGAGAGCATCCCCCAACTGGAAGCCGCCATTTTGGATGCTGGAGCAGTGCGGAGCTACGAACTCGCACTGCTCCTCGTCCCAACGGACTCACTTGGATCCACCAAAAAGCTGGTGAGTAGCGGTGGGGAGCGTTTCCCTCGCCAAGTGCGGAAAGGGCCTAACTCTAGAGAGTTTTTTTTTAATGTCATGAGATGATCAGAACAAAATGGTTTGCTAGATAATATTAAAAGTAATTTTTGATGGAACTGGGCTGAAGAAAAGGGTACTGTCAGAAAACTCAGAGTAAATTTATAAGAGTGTGAGCAAGTTGAAACTCATTTACGGCTCTGGGGACAAAACATTTTAATTTTAAAATCCACTCTACCTCTTTTCTTGTCAGAATTCTCTTGTCAATAGTATTCACATTTTCTGCAACCCCAAAATCTAAGGTCTGTTGCAGGACAATGTTGTTCCAAGAAATGACTCGCTACTTTTTTTCTTTGTTTCTTATGTTACAAAGGTGTAAAAATTGCATACATTGTAAAATAATGCATTGTTTTATTATGTATTTATGTGTCTCTTTCTCTTTTTTTTATATAGCCCCTGTAAAGGGCCTTTGAGAACACCTATAAGCCAAAACATATTGGGCTTTTTATCAATAAATCATTCACCTATTGAGCACCTTGAAATGCATCTTCAGTTTCTTCTGTGGATTACATTGGGTGCTCCTCAGTTTTTGCTTCCTTTATAAATTAGCTGAGGTCAGGTCAGTCCATTACTACACGACAACAGCAACCAAACTTCCATGCAACCTTGTCTGATAATCTGCCTTTCTGGATTGCTGACTCTTGGCACATATCTTTGGACTATTCTGTCTGGAAACTCCCCTTTTGGCTTTGGACTCTGCTTTTTTCCTTTGAACCATAGAAACCATGGACTGCTTGGATCACGCTTCTGCTTGCAACCCTCCGCAAACTTTAGAATAGGCCTGGTTTTTCCCTACCAGATCCTATTGACTGTAGGCGTGCTCACATGAGTACTTGCTGGCCTTAAACAAGACAATGACCAATATCCACCCCCTGAAAACCATACCATCTCCAACATGGACATTTCCATATTGTTGGAGTGCAGGTGGGACCAGTAGGGACATATTGAGATATTTTCCTGTAGTAGATGTGCTGCAGGGATGTCATATGGATCCAAGGGATCCTTGGAGGTCCTTGCCATTCTTTGTCATAATGTACCTCACTACAGGAAAATAGCTGGACATATCCTTGCTGATCCTCCTGCTCTCTGGCAACATGGAAACAGACATGATGGGGGAATGCACTGCTTACAAGGTAGGTTCAGTGGGGTTAGCACTGAGGGGATGCAGCTATGGAAATATAACTGTGTGATACCTGTACACTTCCAGATGTATGATGACAATGTTGCTGTTTTGTTGTTTTTTTACTTGTAAAGCACCATGTACACTGATGGCACTATATAAATTGATGATAAATGATAGATGATGGTCATGATCATAGTGCACATTTTCCCCAGTTTAAGACTCAAGATGGCTTACAATAGAAGAAACATAATTAAAAACTAACAGCATACAAAAGTTCAATAGTGATTAAACTAACATAAAAGTGAAAACTGTTAAATTAATAACAACAACAACAACAAATAAAAGCCCAGCACATTATACAAGGTATGTTTCCTCTAAAAAATCTGTGCTACAAACATCAGCTTGTTTGGACAAAGTTCCATTTGCTTTGTTTATAATCTTGTTGCCATCTCATTTGTTAATCTCTCTTCCTCCTTTTTTCTGAAAAATATAGCTTTTTTTTTAAAATGGACTTTCTTCACTGCAGATTTAACATAATAGTCTATTTTTATTCAGTATCCATTCAATATGGTTTGAAAAGCCATAATCCCTAGCCAACTTGAATTTTGGGTGCTATAGTCCTACATATCTAGAGGACACATAGCCCAAGAAGGCTGGTTTACAGGTTGCCTTTGTAAGCCTGATTTTTGCAATCTATCCACAACATGCCAAATTGTGTTAAATCTGAAAGTGTTATTAATACTTATTCATTAAATTTACTGGTGAGCCCAGATCATTTTGCTAGTGAATATAGATTATGTGAAGAAAACTATTTACATCCCAAAGGAAGACGAAACGTTGTTTAACATGTAAAGAAGAAAATCAAGAAAATGTCTAGATAATTTTTGTCAATTAATGCTGGTGGTTCAGTCATTGTCAGTTATCACTCATAGGCACTTACATCTTAACATTCCATGACAAGCTGTCAATGCCTTTTTAAAGGCAGCAGGGCCTTGATGAATCTGTAACTTCCTTTTGAGAACAATCTTTAATCCTCTCCCCCGCTCCTTGGGCTATTAACTTTATGTAGAAACATTCTGCTTATTTGGATAAGAGCCAGTATAATATTCAGAGTGCTGAACTAGAACTGGGAGACCCATCTTGTAACCTCCACTCAGTTGATGACTGTAGAAAAGTCACTGTCTTTCAGCCTCAAATTCTTATCCTACC
Organism: Ctenosaura bakeri; assembly: GCA_948474755.1. Lineage (NCBI taxonomy): Eukaryota > Metazoa > Chordata > Lepidosauria > Squamata > Iguanidae > Ctenosaura > Ctenosaura bakeri. The sequence goes on from CAOLHI010002337.1 coordinate 3,287, forward strand.
GGGATGAGCAAAATGAAGCTCTCCAGATGTTGTTGGCCTATACTTCCCAGATGCCCTAACCAGTATAGCCAGAAGTGAGAAAAGCTGGGCACGTAGCAGTCCAAAAACATCTGGAGGACTGCACAATTCCCATTCTTTGTGTAACAGAAGAAGGAGTGGGAGTAAATTAGGGAAACTGAATGAGTCTGGATGAGTGACAGGTGAGGTGATCATTTGGGAACTGGGGATGAAAAGTAAAATTAGTTTGGAGGAGGAAGAGGGGGAGAGACAGGAAGAATAATGGTATAACTCTAGTAGTTAAGATAACTATTGAAAAGGGAGTCTAGTTATGTTAGTTAATCAGACAGAAGAGAAGTATTGTTCACTATGGGTTTTTTCGCACTTGGCAAAGAAAACACCCTGTTCTGTTACTTACTGGACTGGTGTGCTCCCACGGAGGATCCAGGCTGATCCAGAGCAGTGCGTGCCCATGCTACACACTGCTCCGGGGATGAAAATGGCGGCTTCCCATTGGTGGAGGCTCTCTCCCAACCAGTGAAGCTTGCCAGCCTAAAGCCCAACCCCAGCAGATCTGCAGGCTCGCGCTGGTGTGAGCCTGCAAATCTACACTGGAGCGCAGCCACAGAGTGGGGCGTGCCGCGCTGTTGAAAGACCTGTTTTAAGCGGTCTTTCAATAGCACGGCGAGCGACCACTTCTGGTCATTCCGGAGTGGGCTGAAGTCCGGAACTACAGAAAGTAGTCCAGACCCAGTCTGCCCCCAAGTGCAAACGTCCTCGCTGGAGGATGCCCTGCCCCATTGCAAAAACAAAGTGCGGAAAAGGCCTAAGGGTCCTTTCACACTACACAATTATAGCACTATAAATTAACTGTCATGGCAACGTCATATAGAATCCTGGCATTTGGCATTTGGGTGGAGTATTTAGAATTCACAGCCAGAGAACTCCAGTGCCTAATCAGATGACAAAACCCAGGATTACATAAGATATTGTCATGGCATTTCAAGTGGAATCATAGTGCTGTTATTGTATGGTGTGAAAAGACCCCAGATATTGCTCAACGGCAACTCCCAGCAGTCCTAAACAGAATAGCTAGCGTTGGGAATTGTGAAATGCCGTTTGACCTGGTTTAGAGGGTCGTGCAATTTCCAACCACAATAAAACTGATCTATCCTATTCTTTGTCAAATGACTTATTGTTCTGGATGTTATATCCCTGTAAATATATGTTCATTGACTATACTACTTGGTGTGTTCTCCTCTGGATGTGTTTTGGGGATAATGTATATCAACCCACATGTAGGGTGAAGATGAGTTAAAAGCACAAGTAATGGGCATATATCAGATAAAGGGTAAACATAAATGACTTTAAAATGAAGAACCACCATAACTCTAAAAATGCATCTAATCTTGTCTGATTTCAAAAAATAACTGGGATTGGTTCAAGTTAATGCTTGGATGGAAGATCACCAGGATGTACCAGCAATCTCCAGACAGGGATAGAGAAGAATCCTGCCTGAAACTTTGGATAGCCACTACCAGTCAAGAGCTAACAACACTAGGCTAGCTAGAACAAAAGTTTGACTTGGAGTAACTGTTGGCTGGAATTCCATATCACATTTTACTTAACATAACTTTATGAATATTTAGCTAAGTAGCAGAGGTGCTAAGTCACCCTGTTAGTGAATGACAAAGATGTGTATACAGAATACTGGCAAGAGTGCCCAATGTACATCAGTGTATTGATTGCTGTGTCGGCTCTGCTATGTTGTTACATAACAGAAGCCCTGTACTAAATAAGGATGTTATGATACTAACCAATCCTAATTCCCACATACAAAAGTCCACTTACAAAGGCATAACTCCTATATAAGATATTTAATTTATATATTGAATGAATGTTTTTATAAACTTGGTTGCCAATAATGTCTTTGTTAACCTTTTTTCCTCCAATGAAGGAGTTAGAGTCTGTGCTGGGGCAGGAAGCGTGACCAGCGTGGCTCAGGAGGCTTTGCATGGCAGGTAAGTACGCCCGAGCTACCCGAGCGATACCCAAGCACACGGCATTTTCGACTTGAAGCCGAAAATGAAAAAATCTGTGAGCACTCTGCGTCCGGCCCTTGAGCGTTGCATAAATGTGAGTGCATCATGCAGACTGCTCCTCACATTTACGCAATGCTCAAGGGGCCCTTTCGCTTCCAAAACGCCATGTGAAAAGGGCCATAGTGTAGTGGTTTGAGCATTGGACAAAGACTCTGGAAACCAGAGTTTAAATCCGTGCTTGGCCATGGAAACCCACTGGGTGACCTTGGACCAGTCACATTTTCTCAACCTCAGACGAAGGCAAAGGCAAACCCCCTCTGAATAAATCTTGCTAAGAAAACCTCATGATAGATTCGCCTTAGGGTCATCATAAGTCAGAAATGACTTGAAGATACACAAGTACAACAACAGAATCAGACTTGTCTTTTCATTATATCAATAGCGTATATTTAGAAGAATGAGAGCCAGAGTGTATAGTGATTTGAACATTGGACTAGACTCTGGAGACCAGGGTTTGAATTCCTGCTCAGTCATGGAAATCCACTGAATAACCTTAGGCAAATTATACTTTCTCAGCCTCAGAGGAAGACAGTGGCAAACTCTCTCTGAACAAATCTTGCCAAGATAACCCTGTGATAGGTTTGCCTTAGGGTCGCCATAAGTTTGAAATGACTTGAAGGCACACAACAACAACAACAAATAACAACAATTTTTAGAATACCTAGAGATTTTATAAGGAAAAGGCCTGAGGGACTATTTGTTTGATCAGACATAGGCTTGTTACTGCAGTTTAGGCCTACTTGGAGATACCTCAAGATATCATTTTTGATATCAATAATTTGACTCTCTTCTACCACCCCTCTCCATGTGTTTGTGAGGCCCCTGAACAAGCACAGAACTAGGCTCGGCCACTAATTGTTGAACATTCCATTCTCCATCCAGGCAGGCCAGAAATAGCCAGATCCTTGCTTTAGGTGACTTCTCTGCAGACACCCTCATTATGTATGCATGCTGTTTACAAAGGACTCCCTGCCCCGAGCAGGCACCCTGACAAGCTGAATATGCAACTGCCAAGCACTGACTATTTGCATACTGGCTAACTCTTTGTCAATTCGGACTTAACTCAATCATGCTAAATTTTGACCTTTCCAAAGCTTTGTCCCGCTCCTAAAACGCATTGTTTTCCCCAAGTACGGCATAGCCTGCAGTTACATTTCTCCCTATAAAAACCCCTGATTCCGAGAACATCCTCGGATCGCTCCTGAGTTCCAGACTGCCTTGCCGCTGCTTTGCTTGGCGAGCTTCCCCTCAGCTCCACATGCTGAGATACATTGCACCCCAGCTTCGCTCTCTATCTTCTTTCCGAGATCCAGGAACAGGTTCCATCTCACCCGAATCAACTATCCCTCTGAAAATCCCACTATCATACTCTTATTTTCCTTAGTTATCTGTGTGCATGTGTTGCTTACATTGTGTGCCTGTATTTAATAAAGATCATTCATTATTTCCAACACAGTCTGCTTCTTGACTTGGCCTGACCCCGTAAACATTGGGTTACAAGATCCTGCTGTGTTACCCTGCCTCTCGTAGTGCCAACCAGTGGTCTTGACTAATTTCCCCCATCTTGTGTAATTGTAAGGTTATTTAGGTGTCCCTCCTGGGACCCCCAGTAAACAGGGTAACAGGCTTCTATATTGTCCTTTTTTCTGAAATTGCTGTTTTATAGAGGTATTATTGTAGGAAAATTTAGTTACACCTTGAACCCTCCAATATGATTTCTTTTCTTCCAACCACTTTGGCAATATTTTAGGTCCATTGATCTCACTGAAGGTAGTCTTCCACTGAATCAATGTGAAAGGCAGGAATTGTTCCAGTAATGGGCAGCCTCTCTGGCATAAGTGACCCATATTTATGCGCTTATCATGAATTAGTATGCAGGAGACAGGATTCCACCCCATGATCCCCAATGGAACACAATACATGTGGTGAAGCCACTGTTAAATATTGTACAGTAGTCCCTGTTCTGTCAAGCAAGGGACTCAAAAGGACTTATCAGCACTGCCTTAGGATGAGCTGGAAAGAGGATGTCCCTACACAGGTTTTGTAAGTTCATAGCAATTATCTTCCCTGTGGGGAAATTTAATCAAGCAGAAGGTCTTAAGGGACCCCTGCATGTAGCACATAATTACCTATACCTGTTAGAGATTAGTTCCAATTAATAAAGCAATAACACAAGTCTCCAGGTGATCATTGTTTGACTTTAAAATCTCTAACAAGAGCTCAAAGGAGTGAACTTCTAAATACCAAGGAGAGAAAAAAGGTGATTTACAGTCATTGCGAAGACTATAGCTAGAAGCAATAAAGTAGGCTAATTATCTGGGATGACTTTTCTGCCTTGTAGGAGCAGCAAATGTGTTTAGGAGACATATGGACTTTTCACTCAAGCTGTTTAAAAACAGACTGCACAAATACTTTTGCTTTGGGGGGGGGAAATACATATGAAGCATGCCACAAAAAAAGTTTGATCCAAGAATGTTAGTTGTGACTGTGAGCAAGTTCTGTTGCAAAAAAAAAAGTATTCTAAACTAGTTGTGGCTATCGGGAGCTATTGGTTTCCGAAGAATTTAGCTGCGGTTAACAGAATCCAGATAGATTTCAAGAGAAGTATTTGGCTGCTTCCAGGTGACATAGAATGGCTTAGGTCATCTTCATAAACTGAGGATGGCCGATACTTCAATAGCAATGTATGGGTCATAGTGCATGCTTTTCATGCCAGAGGTCTCTGGTTCAGTCTCTGGCATCTCCAGAAAGGGCTAGGAGATTCAATTCTGACACCTGAGAGCTACTGTCACCAGTCAGTATACAGAATAAACAAACCTGAACTATATGGAGCAATAGTTGGACTAGGAATAAAGATACTTCCTATGTTTATGATAATCTCTTTCTGCACTGAGTTATATTTCTGGCCAGAGTCCTTTTGTGGTTTATCTCCTTGTGCATTCATTTTGCCAGGCTGCACTGTAGCTCCTAGATGGAGTCAGGTGTCTCTCTGTTGCCGTTCCCATCCACATGTTCATGGTAGTACACTGAAAGTGCTGCCTGGCCATCTGATTCTTCCTTCTTTATTGGCTTCCCTTTGCATTTCCCTTCTGGATTTCCACGTAAGTACTCATATAAGTGAGAGCCAGCATGGTGTAGTGGTCTAAGCATTGGACCACAGGCCTGGAGACCAGAATTCGATTCCCTGCTTGACCATGGAAACCTACTGGGTGACCTTGGGCACATCACACATTCTCAGCCCCAGAAAACTCCATGATAATTTTACTTTAGGGTTGCCAAAAGTCAGAAACAACTTGAAGCCACACAACAACAACAACAACAACAACAACAACAACACTAGCAGAACTTTATGCTCAAATAGCTTCAAACAGAATCTCATCCAGAAAGCACAAATAACCTAGTACTTGCTCCACATATACATAGTCAATGAATAATCCAGGGCACAACGAGCTTGTTTGATTTCTAGGCACAGCATATGGCAGTCCCAAACTGTGTGTGTACATGCATGGATGTCTTAAATTACTACAGAAAATCAGAGATCAGAAAGAACTTTTTCAAATAACAATGCTATCTGTAATTAGTTTTTAGGATAATCACATCATAGCAAAATTCCTTTTCCAAATAACAGAAGAACTACCAGACCCAAGGAGATCTAGCATATGCCAGCCCTGGTTTCCAGAGGTACTAAGGAAACCAATACTCTAGCAATTCCTGGAGGTGTTACCAGTGGCCAATCACATTTCCTTTGTCATGTTTTTTTTCTGTTGTGCATTGTGAAATAAGAAACAAGATTCCATGATGCTTTTCAATGTGCTTTTCCATGATGCTTTTCAACCCCAATGGCAGACCTTGGTGTGTATAGAGAGGGAGGTGGGAGGGGGCAGGGCTACGGCATGAGGGGCAGGGTCACTGTGCACAGGGGCAGGGCTGTGGCGTGTAGGGGCAGGACCATGGCGTGTGGGGGTGGGGTTATGGGTTGGGATGCCCCAAAAACATTGCCACCCTCGGTGAATCGTTACCTCTGCCCTCACATCCCTACATGACTGTAGAACCCTTATTTAAAAGCAAAAAATGCACAGTAATATTTACAGACACAATGTTTAAATAAAATAACAAGCAATCTTCTTTATGTTAAATAGTTTGTGTTTGAAGTAACACTACAGAAAAGTAATATACTGTGATACTTAAATACCCATACCTGCCTCCATTTTACCATCCCCCTTATCACTGACGTACATAGCCAACACTACTTTCTGTTGGGACTTTGCTACTCTAGACTGTATCTGAGAAGACTGAGTGCACAAAATACAGACATCAATGCCCTGCCCCTGGCATTTGGCACTTCCTGCTTTACCTCTTGATGCACAGATGTACTATAAGATGCTCCCTCCAGTATATGACAGGAATAATGACAATATGTTGAAACTAGCTTGAAAGTTTCCAGTGGTATTTCCTATCTGCATTCACATTTCTATCTATTTTCTTTTTCTGTTCTCTCCATGAATCTGTCAAGGAAGCATCTGTTGTTTTAATATACAAATGATACTCATTAAAACATTACTGCTATTGTAAGAAAGGAAGTGAAGCTTTTCAAAACATTGAACAATATTCAGTTGTCACCCCAAAATGATGAGAGATTTATTTAGCAACAACTAATTCTGCAGGGGGAGGGGAAAGGAAGGTTATTTGCAGGACAGATAGCATGAGAAAAAGTAACGAAAGCTTTATCGAGAAGAAATCATTATTACAAGCACTGCTTCTTCAAACAGTGGAAATCTTGTGGGGGGCTTTGTGGCATTGTTATTAGGTTCTTTTGCATAAATTTCAGGTTAAATCTTTGATAATAACAACAGTTATCAATATCTGCTGAGCCTCAAGTTCTTAATTATTTGTAAATGATTTTTTTCTTATTTTAGCAGACCCAGTGTAGCACAATACTCTTTTGTTTTCCTTTATTTTAAGATATCTGAGATCTTTTCCAGAGCCCAAAGAACTGAACAAAGCATAAAATCACAAGTAAAATAATCACTAGAGTAACTTGTAAAGTCACAATAAAATAGTAGAATACAATCTTCAGATAAACAAAAAAAGTTATAAAAAAAGGTCATTATGAACCAAGAACTTTCTTGCATATGCTGCTGAATTCCATTAAATATGACAATTTCCAGATTTCTTTGGATAGAAGGTTCCACAGTTCAGAACTGTTGCATATGAATTCAAACATCTGCCACCCTTTCTTGCCAAAAGATTGGGATGCCTACTGATACTAGCTAGCCAGGCATAAAATTCCAGATTCTCCTAAGGTCATGCATGTTAAGTATGGAAGAAATTACTGTCAGCCCTCCACATATGTGAGGGTTAGGAGCACAGGAGCCCCACAAAAGTGGAAAAATTTCAAATATCAAAATGTGTGTGGGGTGGGTGGGAATGGAACAAAGGCATGGTGAGGAGAATGGGTGCTCAACGTCAGAGCCAGGTCATGGAAAGAAGAAGCAGTGGTGAGTTGGCATGGCGGCCCTATACTTCCTCAGTCTCAGCCATCTCCTTCCTTGGATGTGTGGCAGGCATCAGGAGAGGGTTTGTAATACTGAAAAATCAGGCTGCAAGCCATCCTTCGCTGGCCATGCAGTGGCTGGTGGAGGAGAATGAAGACCAGAGGCAGGTTTTTAAAGGAATGCACAGTCTGATTGGAGCCAATGAGAGAGAAGATTTCCTTCAGAAAAGAAGCACCTGTGGTGAAGGGGCAGGGGTTGAAGAAATTCAGAAATAATCAAATCAATGAAAGTCAAGCTCACAAATGTGGAGAGCTGACTGCACATTTATCTACTGTCTTCTCAGGTCACGCAAGTTAATCTCTGGATGCCTCTGCCTAGTGGTCAAAATAATATTTTAAAACTAGGGCTGCCATTCTGTCCATTATCCTTAGTATTAAAGAAGAAACAGACCACACTGGGCAGTGACTAAGGGAAAACCCCACTGGGCTACTGAAGTACATAGGGTTGCATTTGAAAAGTGTTCTGCAGTTCAGAAATGGCAAATAGTCCACACTATGGCCTTCAGTTGTTAACTACATGTTTTCCCAGTATTTCCAATTTATTTCTATTTTAGTTGTAATTCTAAGTAGGACCAACCCTACTATTAGGCAAAGTGAAGCTATCTCCTCATACCCACTGGGTCAAGTGCAGGAATGGTATCTCTGCAATTGCTGGAGGACAGAGCTGTGTATTCAAGCCAACCTTCCTTGTATGACAGAATTTATCCTTATTTCCTCAGGTGAGGAGGGAGATTTTGTCACATTGCCACAGCTCATTGTAATCTGTAAACAGAATGGGAGGCTTGGGACATCATATTCTTCACACCAGGCTGCAAAATATTTTGGAGTGTTGATTTTAATGCATGAAGTGATAAATGTTTTGGAAACACGAACATAAATGACTACCTTTCATCAGTTATAATCCACTTTTGAGGTCTTTTCCTCAGTGCCTTTGATGAGTTAGGTGAGTGGCTACCAGACAGTAACTTGTGTTATGATTTACAAAGCTCAACCTCTTAGGATTTTCAGACAGTGGGCTAAGTTCACCTCGTTTTCTAATCATTAAATAATTACAATTGGTCCTTCATATTTGCAAGTTTGGCTTTCACAGATCTCGTTGTCTGCAAGTTTCTTCAGCCCTTGCCCTCTGACTTCAGGTGCTTCTTTCCCAGGTGAACCTTCTCTCTTAGTGGCTCCAATCAGGCTGCGCAGCTCCTTAAAAACCTGCCTCTGGTCCTCCTCCCCCACTAGCAGCTGGCTGGTCACTAAAGATGGTTCACAACCCAATTTCTCAGCACCACAAGTCTTCTCCCAATGCCCCCATACGCACATTCAAGGAAGGATGGACAAGTGGGGAAATATAGGGCCATCATGCTGATCCACCCTCTTTCCCTTTCTTTTCCCTGACCTAGCTTGGACCCTGGGTGCCCATTCTCCCCACCATGCCTTGGCCACTCTCTCTCTCTCTCATACACACACACACACACACACACATTTTGATCTTTATGATTTTTTCACTCTTGCAAAGGTCCTGCACCCCTCACCCTAGTGAATGTGTAATCTACCACTGTATCTATTTCTGTTTCATACCACAGTACTTTTCCTTCTTTCAGAACTGGTGATTCCACCAACAGCTTGGTAAAGTTATTTTTGAATCATTCCATAATCCTCAGTCATCATGCTGGCGGGAAAATTTTGAGAACTGCCCTCCCAAAAGTCACTTTTGCAAACTCTGGTTGCACCCTTATTTGGCCAGTATGTGAAATTGCCAGGACATAATTTCTTAATTCTTGTTGAATCACACATTTTATAATTATCTAAGCAGGGTGAAAACATATGCTCTTAGACTTTTCTTCGTGTGTTATCTAAGTGAATAAGCAAAGAAGGCATGGACAACAGATGTGTCAGAACAGGGGAGGAACTAGCCTGTGCAGCTATATTGCTCATTCTTTCAACATGTTGAGATGGTCATCTGAATCTTCCTTCCAAATTCTAGATATTCTAGATATATTTATCACCAAACCTGAAAACCTGAATATTTAAAAATATGTTAGTCTTAGTTCTCTTATGCAAGTATTCATTGGGTTCCTGACCTGACTGTTAACTCAGTTTTTATGACAAGACTTAATAGTAAGTTTAATATAATTTATAAACAGAAAGTAAAATTAAAATTGGGATGAGTTTGACCAAACATTTTGTCTTCTTTTTTGAAAAACAGCATCAGACATCTGATCAAATTATCCTGCAAGGGACGAAATGAGAAAAAAGAGGACAGAACAACAAGAACACTTAAAAAAATACAATGATATCAACACATTGTTCTATGAGTAGCTTTAAAAATTAGATATATTTTAAAGCAACTTCTGGAATCTTAAAAATATAGTTTATCAGCTGGTTCTGAAAAGAAACCACTTTGCTTTCATATGTGTATATAATATCACATATGCCTCTCAAAGACTTATAGTCTCATAATTCAAATCTGTCTGTAATTTAATGTTTCACACTATGGAATACTTTTCCCCCCTCACTCACATTTCAGGAAAAAGGCTAGAATATATCTGGACCATAAATTATTGCAAGACCTCATAAATGCTATATAGTATATTGCAAACATATTGGTGGAATGAAATGCTTCTCTTCATTCTTCAGTTGCGCAGGCTGGGACCATAACATCAAATCATAGAATTGGAGGGGGTCTCATAGGCTATCTAATCTGACCACATAGGAAAAACCAAAACCCCATAGCTCTGGATTCAGCAATAAAATTGGCATTAGGGGGAAAAAATAGGTTTTTTAGAGGGAAAGGTTACACCATTTTTTCTCAAATCAGAACTGTTCAGATTTAAAATACTAGTTATACTGCTGGTTGAACTTCCTTTGTCCTCAGTCTAGGAAGTGGGGATTGTTAAGGCAAGGAATGAAACCATGAGCACATCAATCTACAATTCAATGGAAAGGATGAAGTACATAATAAAACTAATATTGTAAGGTGTTTTAACACATGCTAGCTCACTATTTGTTTAACTATATCTAAGACTTCCTCCAAGGAGCTCACAGATGGATACGTGACTCTTCCTTCACATGTTATCTTGTAACCATTCAGCAACCATGTATTGTAAATTAGGCTGAGAAATAATTATTGGTTCATGAATACCTAGAAAATTTTGATGTTGAATAGGAGAAGTCAACCTCACTGTTCCATTTATATATTTAGAGTTCCTCCAGATAAAGCAAAGGTTGCTTTTCTATGCTATAGTTGTCTTTAAAAAATAATAAAATAAATTACAAGTTGACATTACTGTCATCCTGGACAGTTCACTGACAAAATTCAGTACTTACAGCAACAATGTACCTCACCCAGAGATTGGATAGTTTGAAAACAAACAAACAAACCAGGATATAGCACAACAACAATAGCACCAACAACAAAATCCCCAAAAACATATCTGGGGTAGCCACATTGGACCTTGAGCAAAATACAAGAACATCCAAAATTAACAAAACAGCAATACCTTTATTGGGCCAACCAAAAATGCATAAAATACATCATGTAAGTTTTTGACGCTCCACTGACATCTTCATCAGACAAAGGCAAATTATATAGGAGAAGGAAAAAAAATTGACAATACTCAAGTCACAAGTCTACATTTTGTCAAGATGCTTGTTCTTTGTTCTTATCCATTAAGATGCTCTGGAGGGATATCCTTGTAAACAGATATTACTACTCTCTTTGACCATATGGGCTCTGGGAGACAAAGAATTGTAAATCCCAGGCAACAAAATTTAAACCCCATTATCTACAGAAAAAGTAATTTCTCTTGAGATTCAGGCTGTTTCTGTCCTGGGTGAGACTATGTACTCTTTTTGTAGACAGAGAACATTGAATTTCTCAAGAAGCCTCTGTATTGTCGCATCTGGAGAAAGCTATAGATGCTGCATAGGTAGGACCTACAAGATGCAGTCCTAATTTTTTTTAAAAAAGGTTTACCTTTGTTAGAGGTAGAAACCTCAAAGAGCTATGTCCTGGTCCCTTGGCTCCAGAGCCCACCTGATTTTGCTCATGGAAATGTTACAGAAAGGAAAAGATTAAGTACAGTTGTCTCCTGTCCATTCCTGAGTCTGCAATAAGATTTGCAAAGGCTTTGAGAGATCCTACATGGACATCCCACTTCAACTTCACACCTCAAAACCAAAGCTTTGTGTTTTAATTGGAACAAAATATGTGAATAGCACCAACGTTTCCAAAACAGGTTGTTTGGAACTTTTTTTTAATGTGCCCTGATTGCTACAAATTCTGAATGTATTTTGCCACAGGTGGTGTTTTATGCTGTAGTAAGCAAAGTGCTGTTTTTGAGATATTGGACTGCAACTTCCATTAACCATAATCAGCATAGTCAATGGTGAGGAATGCTTGGAACTTCATTGGGATGGTCTTTCACAATGCATGACAGGTCACACTTTGTCCATCCCTGTTTTACGCTATATAATTTCCATATATAACTGAGTATTGACTCAGTCTGACTGAAGCATCAGTAGATGATCAGTGTACCGTTATATGGCTGTGTATCGTGTCTGAAACTTGCCATAGGTTGTTCAGATTTCAGAAGAAATTGAACAAAGCCTGGTCTCCCAGAGTGCTAATCCAGCAGTCAAACCACTATACGATGCTTGTCGGGTGATACTCAAGTAGATCTTAATCTCATCTTTTGCTATGGTCTAGGTTCTGATCTTGCTGGTATTTGTAAGATGACAACTCCATATAGACTTACCTGAAAGTCAGCCCCTTGAATTAGGTGGAGCTTGTTAGTAGACATGTACAGAACTGCACTTCTGTCTTTCTTCCTCATGTAAAGATATTGATGAACCATTGGGGAAAGAACTCATGTTCTCCAGAACAATGGGTGGCACATGGATTCTGTCTAAATCACTTGGTGTTCAAACTATTTTGCAGAGTGCCAGTAACTACACTTCATCAGGTCTCACCATAACACCTCATAGCCCCTTGTTAGTTTCTCTACATTTTATGGTCGTCTAGGTGAAAAAGCTCATCTCATTGAAGCCCTCGGGCTACTAGAGAAAAAATGTTGAAGAAAGAAATGAAGCAAGAATACTACTTGAATATTAAAAACAGATGTATATGTGCTGTTTGGAAATCAATGTAGTATGAATACAGGGCCAAAACTCTACTCCACTTTTTGCAATGACAGCCAAGTTTTATTGACCAAAAATTGGCCTAATTGTAGGCCTGTAGAACAAACCACCCAGAATGATCACAGCAGCTTTATCATGTTCTCAACAATTTACAAATACTCTACTACACAGGTTTTACTCATTTCAGTTTGAGAGACCCCCCTTTATTTTTCTGGGAAATATACTACTTTTTCTCCCAAACTTTCTCTTATCTCTCTTTTATCTATTAAAATAACAACAGCCATAAAACCACCTGTAAATCCTACTCTGTCAAGGTGAAATATTTCTACAGTTTTAATTTTCCATAAGAAATACACTGTACAAGGGTCATCCTTAAACATATCTGACTAATTCATGAATAAATGTTTTTTCACTTTGAACAATGAATATTGTGGGAATCGAGGCTGATTAAGGACAGAAGAGAAACATTGACCATGTGGTAAGGTGTTCTTATTTTAAGATATTCATGGAGGATTAGATGCATGGATATCTGTTGATTCAGATAATTTAGTGCTGGTTTCTTATCTCCTAGTGATTGAATCGCATTAGCATTTGGGCCAATGTTGTGTAATGGTTTATGTGTTGGACTATGATCCTGGAGACCAAGGTTTGATTCCCTGCTCAGCCATGGAAACGCACTGGGTGACCTTAGATTCATCACACACTCTCAGCCCCAGAAAACCCTGTGATAGAGTAACCATAAATCAGAAATGACTTGAAGGCACACAACAAGAACAAATGGCCATATATAGGAATGTTAGTTTGTGATGGACACCACTATAGCAGTGTCTGTGATCAGAAAAGTTTAAGATCTACTGCTGCAATATTAGGATAGAATCCAGAAGTACTATTATTTCTCTAAATGCATCGATGAAGGTGATTCCATGGTATAGATAAAACAAATGGAGACTGAGTATATGAAGTGATGAGGCACAGGTGGAGAAGAATCTCATGTGCTTGACTTCACCCATGTTGTTTGATACATAAGTATCAGCAGCACAGGAGTGAGCCACAAAGAAGCAGTTTTCATACTCCCAACACTTGAATGTATGGGATTCCTAATATCAGGCAAAACTCCATGAATACAAAATCCTTTTCTTCTTCACGCCCAACAAGAGAGAAAGCCCCAACACAAAAGAAGTAGATCTTTTGGACAGTGGTTATAATCTACAAGTGCAGTGCTTTCCTAGAAGCTATTCTTTTCATGAGCGTGACCTTGTCTTTAGAATATTGCTGTTGAATTGTTGCATTGAAACGTCTTAGACAAAAACTGGCTTCTATACAAAAGCACCCTGCAACTTCAATGCATCTAACCGTACATGTTTAGAATAATAACTGTGACTCCTGCATCAGTAAACATTTTTTCCCTTAGTTCCAGTGTTTAGGGCCAAGCAGATTTTCAGCAATAGAACATTTGGATATGCATTTGCTTGCTAGCTCTCCAGTAACTGTGAGACCTTGAACATATGGTAAAATCTCTCTCTTCCTACAACAGATTTAGTTTTACTGTTGCTGCCAGTTATGGTACATCAGTTAGCACATTTTGTGTCCACTTCTAACAACTCTGGCTTACAACGAGCTCATCATTAACCCGCTTTTCCCTTAAACTTCCAATATTTTTCCACAGATGGAAAAGTGTGTACATGTGTGTGGGGTAGGGGGTGATTTCATGGCAAAAACTGGCTGATGGAGAAAGGCTTGAGCAGTTTCTACAAGTGCAGCTTCCTTTGTATTTAGATTTCCAGCAAAACAGATCACTAACAGATTTCTACAGAATTGCCATTGTTTGTGTGTTTATCTAAACAATTTTAAACTGCATAGGTTGTCTCTCTTCATGGGGCAGGAAGCGCGACTGGCTCTGCACACCAGGTAAGTGTGCATAGGGCCCAGTAGCAATGCGCAATTGCATACCATTTTCGGCTTCCAGACGAAGATGAAAAGATGCGCAATCGGAGCCTGCCAGCCCCTGGAGCATCACACAATTGTGAGTGCATCATGCAGATCGCTCCTCACAATCACGCAATGCTCCAGGCGCCCTTTCGCATGGCAAATGCTGTGCGAAAAGGGCCCTAATCTCTGGAGCAGTGGAAAACAAGCCCGCTCTCTCCTCGACATGACATCCCTTCAAATAGTTAAACATGGCTATCATGCCTACTCTTAACATTCTCTTCTGCAGACTAAACATACCCAGCTCCCTAAACCGCTCCTCATAGGGCATGGCTTCCAGATCCTTCACCATTTTGGTCGCTCTCCTCTGGACACATTACAGCTTGTCAATATTTAAGGCATTAACATTTTTATCTAACTCTCTCTTTCTAATCTTATTTTTTATCTGACTCTTTTTTATCTTATAATTTCATCTAACTCTCTCTTTCTAATCTTTTTTGCAGCCAAAGCAAAAAGGGCCACTTTATGTGTTATGTAGTCATTAGTATCACTTAAGAGAAATTGGACTGGTTCAACAAAAAAGCACCCACTGTCATTCCCATTGATCAACAAGGGTGTCAGAAATAACTTTCTGAGATCATTGGGCAAGTTAGCATATAATGCACCATGTCTCCCACCTGACATTGGCTACAAATACATAGTCTGTTTTCAAATGACACCTTATTATAGCATCCATCCAATACTGCAATTGGCATTACTTGAGATCACAGTTCAGTGAAGGCAATTCTTAAGAAAAATAGCTTAAGTTTGATCTGATAGCTGACTCTAAAATGTTCTTTTTCCAAAAAGGAGAACCATGATGAAAATTTTGAGATCCTCATTGCTTGTAGGTCCCTTCTTGAATCTAACCAAAATAGCCAATCTCTTAATTGCCTCTTGTTTGTATCCAAGACAGAATTCAGCTCAGAGAAATAGTAGCTATGCAGGAGATTTTGTAAGGTTGGATTCCAGTTTTGATTATTACTAATTTCCATGTAACACAATGCAGGAAGATAGTCAATTAGTAAAGTGTCAATTCATTTGAAATACCATAACTGGGCACAATCTGGTCTTGTTTTAACCGACAGCAAACCGGATTCAGTACGCAAAAAAGTTGCATGTGTTCCAGCTGAAGAGAATAAAGTTTTTGGAGAAATTTAAGATAAGAAGTTTACTCTGTTGCTTAGTGTCAATCTGACCAGGCAAAGAAGAGAAAGAGCAGTACCATGCCAACCATGATCTTAGCAGACAGAATCCCACCCTATTTAGCATTTGGTATGTAAGGACTGTTTCCTGCATACATATCCAATGCTTGAGGGTTGATTGGTTTGGTAAGAGTGTAGCTATAGCCTACTCTGAAATATGAAATGTGGGTCATCTATATAAGTCTGGCATGGGACCTGACTTTAGGAATCCAAATACAGGATGTCCTGTATTTAGTTTTACCGTTGCCACCAGTTACAGTACATCAGTTAGCACATTTTGTGTCCACTTCTAACAACTCTGGCTTACAATGAGCTTGGGAAACCTGTGACTCCTATTTTGTTATACCTTCCAAATTATTAGGATTATGCAGTGAAGGTTCAAGTGCTAATTCTGCTTGCAGTCCAGTGTTTTAAAGAATTCATTTTAGACACAAATCTTTTCTAAAAGAAGGGTGTGAGGGATGGACACGAGTGAGTGAGTGAGTGAGTGAGTGAGTGAGTGAGTGAAGGATTCTCTGTATATGTGGTGGGTATATATGTTTGTGGAGGGAACTGAGTGTTGTATGGTATTGTCTGTATATGAGGGAGAAAGGGAGAATGTGTGCAGCTCTTCTGAGGAATCCCCACAACCCTATATGGCCTTACATGCAAAAAGTTAACCCACTCCTAGCACAAAATCCCTGGAATCTTTCCATATCATAATACAGCACTTATTTCCTTCTGTCAGTCATTTTCTTTTCCTTGCAATAGCAGTACTGTTGTTTTCTCATACAAAGCCCCAAAATAGCTCAAGGTGATCCTTCTTCCCATTAATTATCTTGACTGAAGCATATTAATTACTAGAGACTTGACATTGCCCAGGACACACACAGCTCCTGCAAATTGTATTTTCTTATCCAAAAAGAATCTCTACGTGAAATCTGGCATTTAAAACCTTACATGAGCTATAGAAATCTGTGAGTTCTTGATCAAACCACAAGTCAAAGTTACATATCATGGTAAATATGTACTGTTCCAATCTGTGACCCTTTCCATGCCTCCCTAGTTATTCTTGGTAAAATGCACAGGACATCACGTTAATAGTGTCTCCACACACTTAATCCACTTCATTGCAGTCACTTACAGGCACTGAGCAAACTCATGTTACATGCTGTCGTTTCCTAGATATTCCTAGAGAAATGTGATAAGGACATATGAAATAGCAGCAACTACATGTTCCATCAGCTATATGTGTGGGTGGCAGTTGTGTGCATTTCATGCATGACTCTTTTTTCCTATGGATATACATAGAAAATATATATTGTTATGTTATCTTGCAGTTTTCCCAGTCCCAGGGCTCAAAGTGGCTTACAAAACTTAACCAGATACTAATAAAATTTCAGATTGTTAAAAAGAACATACAAATATATGATTAAGCTATCAGTAATATTTATTTGTTTGTTGTTTTATACCCTGCTTTCCCTCATAAGACCCCACAACAGCTAACAATCTGCTTTAAGACATAATGAAAAGAAATTACAAATGAATTACAAAAATCCAAAATAATACATTTAAATCTCAACAAAAATGCAATTAAGAAGCAGTGAAAAAACAACAGAACATTTAATATGACCTAAAAGTTTCTGCAACTACATATGATTTTAACTGCCACTTAAAAGGCTAGAGTATGGAGACCACCACTAAGGCCATTTCCACATGACAACGCTCTTCCGCATCGTCTCACTGCAGACCCAGGTCCAGAAGGGAACGTGTCAGCAACGCTCCTCTTTGCACCCGTTCGGTCCATGTGGAAGAGAATGCAATGAGAATGCAATGCAGTCTTCCTTCTGCAGTGCATCCAGGCTTTTTCCATTCCTGCGCTACGGAAGAAAGCATCACCAATGTGCTTCCGCATGGCCAGAAGTGATGGGAGCACCGCATGATCACAGATTTCAGAAAAGAAGGTTAAGAGGGACATGATAGCCATGTTTAAATATTTGAAGGGATGCCATGTAGTGGAAGGAGAGGGCTTGTTTTCTGCTGCTCCAGAGACCAGGACAAGGAGCAATGGATTCAAGCTGCAGGAAAGGAGATTCCACCTGACCCTCAGGAAGAACTTCCTGACAGTCAGGGCTGTCCGGCAGTGGAATATGCTGCCTCGGAGTGTAGTTGAGTCTCCTTCCTTAGAGGTTTTTAAGCAGAGGCTAGATGGCCATCTGTTGGGAGTGCTTTGAAGGTGTTCCTGTATGGCAGGGGGTTGGACTGGATGGCCCGTGTGGTCTCTTCCAACTCTACATTTCTATGATTCTATGACGCAAAATGGATTTTTTCTGTTTTGCGAAAATTGCGTGATGCTTCGCAACAGGATGTCAGTGGGACAGTGATGACATCACGCAGAAGCGCAACCTGCCGCCTGCTGCCATCCTGTGGCAGAAACAAGACAGCGATATCGTGTGGAAAGGCCTAAGAATGCTTACCTGGACCTGCATGGCAAATAACATATAAGGGGAGGGATAAAATGTGATGGTCTCCATGAAGGAGACCAGTGTAATTGGTGGCTGGCACCAGATACCAAGTCACACCACATGAAAGGGTGGGGCAGCCTCATTGTCCCTACATATGCCCTCTTGATTTCAGTGCAATAGACAAGGACAAGGAGTTGAAAAGGAATAGCTGCTTTCATTAATTGCTGGTAGAGGGGTTCAGTTTTTGTCTGTGTGATTCAGGGGGTTATTAATTTGAGGCTTTTTAATATTGTGTGTTTCTTGTGTGATGGGATGGCTGTGAGGCTGGCCCATAGGTTTGTGTTGTATGTGGTACCCCTATTGACCATGATACTGTGGAGCCCCACTAGCAAAGCTTTCTAGCTGGACTTAAATTGTTTTCACAATTTAACTACTTAAATCCTAAGGGGTTCAGGGTTTTTTATGCTAATGCTAACATCTTGAATCAGGGCCCATGGCTCACTGTAGCCAATGCAATATATGCAGTGCCTTCAACCAAATACAGTCAACACAAGTGTGTGCATGTATATGCATGTGCATGCACGCACACACGCACGCACACACACACACACACACAAGATATTAGGAAAGTATACACAATATCCATGTAGAAAACAAAACCCTTCCATATCATGAAGAACTTGGAGCATAGATTAATTTATTAATGGGAATGAGAATATTAATTTGCTGTCATTAGTATTAATGAATTAAATAGTTTGATTCATTGGTGTAAGTTAATCAATTCCTTACTTAATTCCTTAGTTTTCACAACAAGCCATAGGATTTACAGGGAATGTGTATAACCCACTAGAGAAGGGTGTAGGTAAAAATCAACTTGGAGGGGAGGATACCGAGAGCAGAGAGGGAGAAGTCAAAAGAGAAAGAAATCGGCAAGGGGTTCATTTAATTGTGGAGGTACCCTTGTTTCAATTTGGATTATCTGATAGAGTTTTCATTCATGGTAAAATTCATGAGGCAGCAAGCAAGATAGAAAAACAAGTCATCCAGCAGAGAGCCATGTAATGTGTCTCCTCCAACCTTATCCTTCTTCTCTTGAGGCCTTCTTGTCTTATTATAACTGGCAGAAAGAAAGTACCCCACCCTTTAGTGAATTCTAAAACTATTAATTTGTTAGAGTATAGACATAACTGCAGTGTTAATCACTCTATGGAATTCAGCCATGTTAGTAAGATCTAACAGCAGTTGATACTTTCTGAGCCATCTAAGAACAGAAAAATAACTTTTCATAGGTGCTTTTATATTTGCTTTTTTTTTATATAGATATTTAGTTCTTCCCTTGATGAAAAACCAGATAAGCATGAAGTGATTCTTTGCTCCCCACACCTTTCCCAATGTCACAGGAATGAAGCCAGCATTATAACCCGGCTTCTTCTTGAGTATTCTTTCACATATATAATGCAAGAAGTTACTGTTGGAGTTACAAGCATCATGAAAACACCTTAGATTCTGAAGAAGCTTTTGAAGTCTTAAATACCTTACCACTGCTTTGTTGCTCTTGGTTTTAAAATCAGTTCTTTATAGCTTTTAGGTAGTGGTCCTTGAGAGCCAGTGTGGTGTAGGGATTTGAGTGTTAGACTATGACCCTCAGGCATGGAAACCTACTGGTTGACCTTGGGTGCATCACACACTTTCAGCCCAAGAAAATTCCATGTTAGGCTCACTTTAGAGTCTCCATAAGTCAGAAATGACTTGAAGGCACACAATGATAACAACCTTGAGAGAACAATATAAGCACATTGGATACAAACGCACACAGAGGCAGGATGGTTAGTTCCTCAAAAGCCATGACTAACATCTATGCTGGCCACAAAATCAATACTGAAACTGTCTGGGTAAATGCATATATTATTTAAACTTAACTTGTCCATCTACATCTCACCCTTTTTTTGATACTTTATCCTTGGTTTATCCCAGATAGACCAATAAAACACCCTGCTTACAGTTTGTAAGAGAGGATTAAACTACATTAGAATGGAAAGAAACTTTATTCCCTCGGGGGAGGGCGGAATTGCACACAGGCTTGATCACAAAAATGTGATGTTATTATGAAACTGAATGATTTTCCTATAGCTTCTCAATACTCATCTGTAACAGATTTTTAAAGGATTTATAGGGGGAAAGGGCCTGTGCTGTGCAGTGAGGTTCATGGTTTGGAAAGTACATAATCTGGCACTGCTGGATCTCTGTTCTTCATTCACTGACAAGTTGGGCTGCATCATCAAGGTATTTATTTTTACAGCACAGTATTATAAATCATTGCCAGTTCAATCACCATTCCCTTTCCACAGCCCTCTTTTTCCAAATTGTCCCAACAGAGCTATTGACCCAGGGTGCGTATAAGTTTATTTAATGGACCATGTAGTAGTGAATTATGCTGGGTGGCCTATTTCAAGCTGGAGGAACAATAAAGAAGGAGGTTTAGTTGTCCCTGATAATGGTTTATTTTGGAGGAGCAAGCTTATATTAAAAGACCTCTACCACTAAGCAGCAAAGTTTCTTTATTACATCCCGTTTAAGCTCATTTTAGAAAAGGCTTCTAGATTTGCAATAAATGACCGTGAGTAAGATTTCAGGTGAAGATGGACCATGCAAAGTATGAAAAGAACAAGTCTATGGATGTAGACATGATTGAAGAACACTGCCCTATTTCTGACACTTGTTATATGTGGATTGTTTACTTGTTTGATACTTGTTATTTCTGGATTGCAATTTATACATTTGCAGCTTTTGTTGTCCTCTTTAATGTTCTTTATAACTGTGGCTTTAAATAAGGAAGTTTTGTTCACTTCTAATCTTTCTAGGTTTGATTCACACCAACCCTAGTAAAACGTACACAATTGGATGCTGTAGAAGGTTGAATCAGAGGATCCTCTCGCACTACACAGTTGCAGTGATATGATTCCATTTTAGCTGCCATGATTTCATCAGTGGAATCCTGGTATTTTCAGTTTAGGAGAGGCATTTGTCAGCCAAAGAGCTCCTCTAGGATCTCAGGATTCCATGGGATACAACCATAGTAGTTAAAGTAGAATCATGGTGCTGTCACTGTTAAATGTGAAGTGGCACTTGAACATTTTCTTCATGAGTATATGATGTGCCTTTGTCTCTCTCTCTCTCTTGATATTAAATAGCAACTGACACAAAAGAATTCAAACTTTTGTACTACTGTTGAAGCTCCTTGAGTATTGTGTACAACAGATACACCCCAAAGAAGGGCATGGAATTGCATTTTTTTGGGGGGAGGAGAGCAACACTGACAGTTAGGCTCCTGTTAA
Source organism: Ctenosaura bakeri (assembly GCA_948474755.1). NCBI lineage: Eukaryota > Metazoa > Chordata > Lepidosauria > Squamata > Iguanidae > Ctenosaura > Ctenosaura bakeri. Next base: position 25,019 of record CAOLHI010002337.1, read on the forward strand.
TTTTGCAACAGGAAGGTGAATTACTTAATTATCATGTAAACTTCTGTAAACATAAAAATTCTTACAAGTACTATATTTAGTACTGCCCTCTACGTGTTTGCTTACTCCCAAAGATTGCAAGCAGCCTTTAGTCTTCCTAGGAGGATTCAACGACAATCCATGTTACTATTCTTAGGTGCTTTATCATTTCTCTGAGGAGATTCAATCTACTACATAAGAGACTTGGTGGTCCAATTTTGTCAGACCACTTCTGGAGGAAGACTCAGCTCCTTATTGTCTAATTTTGGGGAAGGGTACTAGAGTCATTCCTTTCCACCCCATTCTGTGGTCCACGCACTGAAAGGTGAAAGGGCTGGAAGTGGGCAATAAATGTTACTTATATTCTAAAGCTTGATTTACTCTTTGGGTTGCATCCATTGCTATTTTCCAGTTTTAAAATGAATTCACTCTCCTGCCCCCATAAGCTTTTCTATGCTTGTAAAGTGAGGATTCGCAGGGGAAAGCAGATCAAGTAAAGGCCCTTTTGCATGATTGGAAATCCACTTGCGTGATATTGGATGCAGCCTTTCAGCCTTTTTTTTTTTAACTTTGTTTAGCAGGATGTTACCCTGATTTCTGGGGTCCCGTGGGGGACACCTCAATGTGCTCCAAATAATGGGGAATGGGAATTAGCCAGAGCACAAGCTGTAGCACCACAAGAGGCAGGGCAACTTAGCAAGATCTTTTACCCAATGTTTACGGGGTCAGGCTGAGCCAAATCCAAACAAAAGTAAGATATAATTGTTTTCTTTATTAAAAAGACAGTCACTGTGCACATACACACTCACTCACACAGACCTAAGAAAACAAAGGGCAGAAAATAGGGGATTTTGAGAAGGATTTTCAGGGGAAATACTACACCTGATCCTGTAGCCCGGGTAGCCAGAAGAAGTGGGAGTGGAGATTCTTAGCACGTGGAAGCTGAGGGGAAGGCTCAGCAAACAGAGTGGCAGCAAGGCGGGATGGAAGCCAAGAGCAATCTGAAGAAGCTCTCAAAACCAGGGGTTCTTACAGGGGAAAATGTGCCTGTAGGGTAGTCTGTTCCCGGGGAGAACAATGGGTTTTGGAGTGGAGACAAAGCCTCCGAAAGGTCAGTACTTAAGATGATTGAATTTTGACTTAGTTGTCTATAGCACAGACAGTATGCAAATAGGAATGCTTGATAGTTGAGTAGTCAGAAGCGCTAATCTCGTCAAGCTGATGGTTCGGGGCAGAGAATCTTTTGTATGCTTGGTGCATACTTAATTTAGTTTCAAAATGTACTTGCCTAGAGGTCTCTTGAAGCTGCGTGCAGGAGAATTACTGGCCTGCCTGGGATTTTTCGTGTATTTTTCAGCCGATCAGCCGTGTCCATTTGTGTGCTTATCCAGGGGCCTCACAAGCACGTGGAGAGGAACAGTTTGGAATGGCCAATCTTTAGATATCAAATTATATTTAGTAATCCCTGGCCTCAGTAACCACAGTAACAAGGACTGCTTATGATTTCAGGTGCCACCAGGTTTTCAGTACTTTGAGTGGCTAAAAGTTTGTTATCATCATCATTGGCTTATATTGCCCATTTTGTTAGTGTTGTGTTGAACGGTATTTGAAAAGTATCTTGAGAGGCTTTCTACCCTTAAAGACAGCCAAAAATAGTTCAAATAAAAATAAAATAATAATAATAATAAATATTCACCCAACAGGGAGGTACAACCATTTAATTACAGAAGAAAATGACTATGACAGTTTAAATCACTCAAATTAACACATATAGGAAACAAGCACCAAAGAAGAACCTAGGCCATTTACGCACTAGACTATTGTAGCACTATGATTCTACTTTCAACTTCCATAGGATGTTGAAAGTAGAATCATAGCGCTATAACAGTCTAGTGTGGAAATGGCCCTAAAGTTTAAAAACTGCAGATCAGCATGTTGTGCAGAGTGGTACAATTATGTCCAAAAGCAGTATCCAGAAATACAGTAATTTTAGCAGGCAGTCATAGGAAATCTTTGCAAAGAAGGAGTTCAAAAGAAAACTGTCATTGTATTCTCTTTGTATGATAACACTCAAGGATTTATATTTAAATCTGCCAAGCGGATGATACCCATGCTAAGATGAATTCAGTGTAAAGGTCTTATATAATATTTGAACACAGGGCTTAACTCATTTTTGCTTCCATAAGTTTATATTCAAGTTCTGAACATTAACAGCAAGCTTTTCATAATTCTGTGCAAAATGAAATCTCAGCAGGCACAAGATATTACCACGTGCCTTAGTACCTTGTTAAGTGTTTGAGGCACAAAAAATTCTTGGTTAAATCAAGAATAGTTTTCTCTACATTCCCCCCTCCTCTTCTTTTAGTTTTGCAGCTTGATGATAGTGATCATCATCATTCTTTTTAGATCCTGCTGACGTTTTAAAAATGACTTCCAGCCTTCCTTCTGTTGTTTTGTTCCCAGCATGGCCTAATTTAATGCCACTATTGTGCAACTTCCAGATAAATACTTTGATTGAGCCAGCTTGCTTTGTGTATATTTACCTCCCCAGCTTTCACATTTTTATTTTTGTGTATTTTACTGTGTGGAATTCTCTCTCTTTTATTTTCTCATAGGCAACCAGTATACAATAAGAAAGATGTTATTCTGAAACAAAAAAAAAGTTTTAATATAGTTAATATATCACACCAATATTTAATATAGAACAAAATATGTAATATACAAACTGTTGCCTCCTACTGGGCTCCAATTATTCAATCAATGAGTTTTACCTATGATCTAAACCCATATGCTACCTGTGTACATTGTAAAAAGGGGTTCCTTCAACTCAGGTTTCATGTTTTCTTTGCAGAATTTCATATCCTGAAACTGTCTGGATTTGGCAAGGACAAATCCTCTATCACCCCACTTTCTCATTTGCTTTTAAAATGTTCTAGTTTCTATCTCCTGCCACTTTCCCTCTTTACCTTTGGCTTATCCGAATTACTGCAAACTGAGTTTTAAGTGCCAAAATAATTTGTACTCAGTTAACTCAGCAGAGAGAAGTGAAGAAAAGGGATGGAATCTTACCCGTCCCAGTGGGTTTTGGCAAAAACAAGCTGCTGCAGCCTTTCCTTGCTTGTGTGTACTTTCTTATTAATAACTTCTCAATCCTCTCTCAACCTTGAATATGAAGATATTTGCACATTTTGGAAAATTATTGTAAAAAGGCTCTAGTCAGAAATGTGTGTGTGCACGCGCACATGCATACCTTCAAGTCACCTGCTGACTTATTGTGACCCCATCAATTTCATAGGGTTTTCTTAGGCAAAGAACACTAAGAGGTAGTTTTCACAGTTCCTTCTTCTGAACTATGGCTCACAGTACCCTAAAATAGAGCAGTAAAACTAATCAACTAATCTACATTAAGCATTCAACTATTTTTCCCTAAAGTTTTATACTTATCAAAGTGAATATTTTAAATGGGCATATTTAAATAATAAAGAAAATGACTACATTCCGTTCTTGCTCTCAGACTGTTCTCTTGCACCAATGTTTTAGATGATTACAAAGCTTTTCCTTTAAGCAGGCAGCCCCAACATGGGGTCTTTGCAAAGTAAAAACTCAAAGTATGAATGGGCCTATTCTGCCACACTGAGCATAGTACAAAAATCTAGCAAAAACAAACCAGCTATTCTTTCAGACAGTTGATTGACTTTAAAGTCACTAAAAAGAATATCAGGCATGATTGGTCCCCCTTCTTTTGGGGTTCTTCATTTTCACAATGCTCAATGTCATGTGTGCCAGCCCATAAAAAGACATTTTGTTTTGCAAATGAAGTGGGGGGGGGCATCATAAAAGAAGCATCACTACAGCATGAGAGTTGCAGGCATAAACAACTCTGTATCTAAAAATAAATGCTAGGTCTTTGTGCACAAGCCAAAAAAGCCTCAAAACTGTTACAGATACAAAACAAACATTTGACAAGATGTGTGCTAAAACAATTTCCTGCTTAAAAACAAGAAATTACTTTGTAATGCTTTTCATTTATTATTTATAAAGAGCTATGAACAAAGTAGTTATAAATCAACAAGGTTATATTGCTGCCTCATTCTAAAATGTAACATGTTATGGCAATAGTACCATCTTATAGGAACATTTTAAATCTGCTCTGTGTTGGTTTCATTCTACTGTGTTATTGGATTCATACTAAACAAAGGTATAGACATGTACTTGGGAGAGAACTCCATCAAACATAATGGACTTTACTTTTCAAAATGGCTGATATATGGAGAGGTGACTTATTCCTCTAGGATACTTAGTGTATTCCGTGATACGTTGGGAGCCAGGATGTCAGGAAAGAAGGATTGACGTGTTTTTAAGAAGCAGGGACAGTTATGTCAGGTGACATCTCTCCAGGCTTTGGCTTCCCTGGTTTCTCTGAGTTTTAGCTCCCGTCTTAATAGAAGTTTTGGGGAGTATATTTTCTCATAAGAATAGATAGAGATAGAGATAGAGATATGAAGCTATTCTACTGTAATACAAAGGACTCTGGTGTAGTATGTACTTTTATGACCTATGAAAACTTTCTTGTCTCACAAAAGACATGTTTCTGGCCAAGATTAAAATTGCTAGAACCAGTTTGTTGATATAGATCAATACAGTTGCCTGTATCCTTTGAATCTGGACTGTTATTATAAGCACCTGTATTTGAAATTTACCACTGCGTCTTTCTCTGTAGGGTGTTCACTTAAGATTTTTGCTGACTGTGTGTAGATGTTTCATGACCACCATCACTCTAATTATTTTAGGGTTGAGGGGAACAGCCTGTGCAATTACATGAACTCTGAAGGGTTAAATATTATAAGTTTGCATTATGAGCTAGAGTCAGACTTCACCCGTTGGACTTTCCTTTGCTGTGCTTTTTAATTTCCATTGTGTGCTCAACCCAGCCAGAAATAGAGGTATACTTGTCTGCATGCAATTAACAGTAAGAGTTTGTTTATTCTGCAGTTATTATGATTAGCCAAGCAAGATTACTAAACAGCAAAATAAAGAGATACCTTACACTACGGTCTGCCCTCCACATTTGCAGGTTTCACTTGTGCAGATTTGATCACTCATGGATTATTTGCTATCACCTCTGCTGCCTCCCTATGCCATTTTTAATAGGGACTGCAAGCCTCATGAGATTGAGAAACTGTGAGTGAGGCTTGTAAGTCGCTATTAAAAATAATGTGGGGCAGCAGTGGAGGTGGCAGTAAGTCCCACCAGCCACACACTTCTGCCTTGGAAGGAACGCTGATGGCTGAAAGGAATCCACGGTGGGTTGAATATAGTGATCATACTTTTTTGTGTGTTAAATATGGTTTGGGAGTTACTCACAGGTTTTCTACTTTCACGGGGGTCCTGTGCCCTTAACCCTAGTGAAAGCAGAGGGATGACTGTAATATGGAAAAAAAGAACTTCTTATGAAAGAACTTCACACACCCCTCCAACTGTCCCAAAGTGGCAGGAATAGTCCAGATTAATCCTCTGTCTTCCCACTTTTTCAACTGCTCGTAAAATGTCCCATTTTATATTTCTACTTCCCACTGTTCTCCTTTCACCTCATCTTACTTCACTTGTTGCAAAATGCGTTCAAGGTGCAGAAGTGATTTGTACTCAAGTGAGAAGTAGGGAGAGGAGAGGATGGAATTTTACTCTTCCTTGCAAGCTCAGGCAAAAGCAAACTGCTGAAGCCTCTCCTAGTTTATGTGTTCTTCCTCATTTACAACTTTTGCCATCTTGACCATACTTGGATGTTCTCTGGTTACATATGTCCAGGTTTTCTTGGAGAGTATGTCTACTCTTTCAAAGCACTCACTGTACTCACTTTCATAGTTGCTTTTCTCCCCTTGCATACTTTATGGAAAAAAGTCTTGCTGGAATAGAAACAAAGATGTATCCATTCCATCGGGATAACTGGTGGAGTGACCAGCCACCTAGGATGTAACTCAGACTAATTACTGATCCCCCCCCCCAACCATTAGGGCTTTTCAGGGTTTCTGGGTAGAAAAATCAATCAATTAAAATCCAATTGTTTACTGGAGTTTACCGTGATGACCAAAGGAGTTCAGTTCATGAAGAATTAGAACATAAGGACAAACCAGCTGGGAAAGAAGATTGGAGATACAGACAAAACCAAGCCTTTGAATTTGGCATTCCTGGAGATCTCTCAAGAAGAGGTGAGGAATTCCCACAGATTAAACATGATTCATATTTGAATAACACTGAAAGTCATAATTTCTAAGAAAAAAATGGCTCAAGGTATAGGAACAGTTAGCATATTCTGCATCAGTTGATTCAGCTTTCTGCTATGCTTCCATATGTAAATGTGTCAGAACAAGATGTCTTTACTTGAAGAGATTTTCAAGGACTAGAAAAATCAAAGATTTGAAAAATTAAAAGTGTTTCACAAATGAGTTACATGTACAGTCTTTATTTCAGCAATGTTCATGTGATTCTCAGAGCCTTTCCTCACTATACCTTTATAGTGCTATTATTCCACTTTCAACAACCTGTGGAGTTCTGGGGTTTGTAGTTTACTGAGACCAAGGCTCTCTGGCTAAGAATTCTAAATGCCCCTCCCTAAACTGCAAAGCCCAGGATCCCATAGGGTGTTGAAAGTAGAATAATAGCACTGAAACAGTGAAGTGTGGAAATGGTCTCAGTTGCAACTTCTGGCTAGACAGTTACACTTTTTCCAGGGTAATACAGTGGTGGGGAGAGAAGACAGACAATATCTACTGGCTTTGAGCAGCCTGTTTCTCCAATACTTTACTTCCTTCACAATTGCTGTTCTTGCAGTCTCCTTCCTATGCCCGTGAGTGCGGAAGGAGATTGGCTGATGCTATGTTCACTCTCTATTGCCCCATCTAGAAATGTGGTTGCTTCACCTAACAAGGAAGGTTAGTGACAGGCAGCAGCATCAGACCTGATTTTTTTTAAGGGGTAAGGGTTTGCCTAATTATTTCAGGGGAAGGCTCAGAACCCACTAGTGTAGTTTTGGCTCAAACTCTCCTGCCACCTATATTCTGGAGTCTAGTTATGTAGGGATGTGGGGACGGAGTGGGCAATTTGCCCCAGGCGGCAATGTTTCTGGGGTGTCCCAGCCCATAACCATGCCCTCGCTCACCCTGGACATGCTCCCATGCACTGCAGCCATGTCCCCCCACAGTGGTCACACGCTTCGTGCTGTAGCCCTACCCCTCTCCCGCCCCCCTCCACACACTCCAAGCTCCACCACTGCCGGAGTCCATGTTGACAGAGCTAACTTCCCCACTGATCCTATGTATAACCACTCAGAAATAAGACCCACTCCATTCAGTGAGACTCCGTGGTGCTCATGTAAGTGTCCATAAGATTGGAAACCTAAAGTACAAGGGAAATATAATGCATGGGGAATAAATCTATATATGACAAACAGGGTTAGCTCTGGTTGCTACTTGGATGGGAGACTGCCAATGAATACCACGTACTATAGGCTAAATTTTAAAGGAAGGGACAGGCAAACCCACCTCTGAGTACTTCTTGCCTAAGAAAACCTTATGGAAATCATGGGGTGACCATAAGTCAACAGGCACCTTGAATGCACATACACATTTGATGTGTTTTTATGTATGATTTTCATTTTTTCAACTTCTATTTAAACCTCTTCTTTAGAGCAACAGTTTTTTTTTCTTCAGTGTTCAAGCCATGTTCAGCTGACAATCTAGAGAGGATGACTGTACAGGAGGGGGATCAAGTCTAAGGCAGTGACCTCTGTGTATTCTTCTGATCAGGACTTTGCCACTGAACCTCTACAAATTACTTTGTCTTTTATACAGAGCCTAAAACAAAGTAAAATTTACCTAGACACTTTGTTTATCATGTTATTTGGAAAGAATTTTATCTGGTATCAATTTTATTCTAGAGTTAACCTAGCTTTGGTCTTCACTGATAAGTGGGGTCTAGAAACGTCAGATCAGGACCTATATTCAGGCCAAGCCTCCTCACCTGTAATCAATAAAGTTGTGGCTATTTCTTTCCAATTTGAGTGTATAGCTGTTTTGTCACCACCACTGAATCTGTAAGAGGGTTGTTACTTGGACTTCTGTAATATACTATCTATCTATCTATCTATCTATCTATCTATCTATCTATACTTTTAGTATTCAATTTTTCATTTGAAAAAGCTCTTAAAGAGGCTTACAGAAAAAATTAAGAAAATACTATTGCATATAAATCAATAAAACAAACTTTGCAGGTAATGGGTGAAACTCTGGCATCAAAACAAGTTAGAACTGGAAGATCTAAGAGACTAGGCCATGTTAAAAAGTCTGAGGTTAAAAACTGAGTGCCAAAAAGAAAACTAACTTGGTGTCATGCAACTAATTTGGAAAGGGTTTCCAAAAACAGGGTGCCACTTTGTATTTGGTTGTTACCTCTGATGGCAAAAGGACCCAAGATAATGACTTCTGAGGACCATATCAGCAGTCAGAAAGGTCCATGTAGAAGAAACTGTCCTTACAGTACTCAAACCCTCAAAGACTTACAGCTTTAAATATTAAGAGCAACACTTCTAACTGTTCTCAGAAAGAGACATGGGACAGTTTCAAAATCAGCTATATAGCTTATATAACATTTGCTTGGTCCATGTTCAGCATTCAACAATTATATGTTGAATTATTGTCTACAAGCAGTGTTCAGTGGTAGCTCCACATATAACACATAACAGTAACCCAACATTAACCCAGAGTATGGAAACAGACTAATGATTGCAACCAAAGCCAGCCTTTCTCTCTACCAAACTATGAAAAGCCAAACGCATATAGTATTTGTCTACCCCTGCTCAACATTATGACAAATATGACTGAATAGATTTTCCTTAAAAATGGTCTGATTTTTTTTTAATTTTTTTAAAATATTCATATAAATATAAGAACAATTACCCTGACTCCTATCCATCCATTAAAGATAGGAATCTCTCTTGGCCTGTAAAACCAATGCATTTGAAGTTATTAAAAAGGAAATTACATCAATTAATTCTGACCCACCACAGGTTTAAAAGAAAGAACAAATTGTTAAACTTAAAAGGCAAACTAGCCCAAAAAAAAAGCATTTAATAGATCCATGTGAAATATTTTGGTTACAATGAAACAGAATGTTGATGGCTGCCAGACACCCAGAGGTTGGTCTCCTGTGACTAATTCTTTTTAGCTAGTTTGTAAATTAATCTCTGTGTTTCGCTTTTCCTTCCCCCTACACCCACCCTAGTTACTAAACTAACAAAAGCAGTCTGTACCAGAACTCTACAGGTAAAGGATGGAAATTAAAACTACTTCACACCCTTATGTGACCCTGTGGCACACTTTTATCTAAAAAAATATTATTTTACAGGTTCTCCCCCACCCCTTACCTCACTTAAAATGTGTTTTGCATTTGCAGCCTTTGGACGTTGACATTGATTTTTCCTGAGACAGCACACAGTTTCTTTTCTTTTCTTTTCTTTTCTTTTCTTTTCTTTTCTTTTCCTTTCTTTCTTTCTTTTCTTTTCTTTTTTTAAAGTGGCTCTCTGTTGTGATTCCTTGAATAGTTCCTATGAAGTAGCAACCTTTGGTCTTGCAGGACATAAAAGAAAAACAACACTCTTCATAGGAAAGGAACAACATTTTACAAAGCTCTGGGGCAGGCATCTTTCTCAGATGGGCTTCCAAATCTGAGAATTGCTCAAACTGATGCATGTTTTCCAAAGAAAATATTCTGTGGATCAAGGTCAGTTTACATGATTGTTGAGCACTGAGCCAACTCTTTTTTCTTTTTCTGTCAGACCCACATTGTAATTTGCTCATGATAAACAGGTCGTGGGAGGATTCCAACACAGCTTCACACAGCAATCATTTTTCCAATGAATACAAGTATTCCAAAAGTTGCTTGAGCAAGAGTGGTACGCTCAACTACTATTTTAGCCCATATTAGACTCCTCACTTATTCTGACTTTGTTTCTATGCATTTTCTATGCACAAAGTTTTATATAGGTTCCCCCATGAATGGATAACCTAGATAGTGAAGGAGAGATCCTTTATCCCTTTTTCATTTTAAGAAAATATAGGGACCAGTCAATTGGCCCAGGTACAATGGTAAGAACCAATATGGTGTAGTGGTCCAATGCTGGGAAACCAGGGCCTGAATCGCTGTTCAGCCATGGAAACTCACTGGGTGACCCAGGGCAAGTCACTGTCTCAGACTCAGAGGAAGACAATGGTAAACCTCATCTGAAGAAATCTTGTAAAGAAAACCGTAGGGTAGGGTTGCCATAAGCCAAAACTCACAAGATGGCACACACCTGCACCAGAGCTCACCAGAGATAGGAAAAAAAATACTGTTAATTTTGCTGACCAAAAACGTAAACCATTTAGGCAATCCATGCCCAAGGTATCTCCCCAAGGCATTCCTCTGGAGAGGACAAGATCTTTAGGTCTCTTCGTCTGAAAAGAAACACAGCGGGAGGTTAAAATGAGAATCATAGAGGGCATACACTGGGCACAGTGTTTCTGTCCCCTGATCTTTTTTGCAGTGGTCAGTACGGCAAAAAAGAGATAAGCATCCCTTTAATTCTAAAGCTAATGCTTTCCACACTTAGAATCATAGGCCCTTTCCTCACATTACCTGCTTGCAGAGGTGGGGGGTGCCGTTCGTGCAAGCAGCCTCTTGCGCAAGGCACTCGCATTGCTCCTCCAGTCTCCCGCAGCTGGGTTGCTGGTCGCGCAGCCATCGCGCAAATGCCCCACCCCTTCCTTCTGCAGTGCAGCCTGGGAGCTGTAGGCTGCGCTGGGAAAGGAAGCGTGACTGGCCCGGCTCACCCGACGCACCGCAGGGCAGGTAAGTGCGCGAGGGCCCCAGGAGCATTGTGTGACCACGCAGCATTTTCGGCTTAGAGCTGAAAATAAAAAAATCCGTGTGCGGCCCGCTTTAGCCTCTTAAGCGTCACATAAATGGGAGTGCGTCGTACGGACCGCCGCTCCCATTTATGCGACGCTCAAGGGGCCCTCTCGCAAAAGAAACTGCATGCGAAAAGGGCCATAGAATCATAGAGTTGGAAGAGACCCCAGGGGCCATCAAGTCCAACCCCCTGCTATGCAGGAACACACATCAAAGCATTCCCAACAGATGGCCATCCAGCCTCTGCTTAAGCCTCCAAAGAAGGAGACTCTACCACACTCTGAGGCAGCATATTCCACTGCTGAACAGCTCTGACCATCAGGAAGTTCTTCCTGAGGTTCAAGTGGAATCTCCTTTCCTGCAGCTTGAATCCATTGCTCCTTGTCCTAGTCTCTGGAGTGGCAGAGAACAAGCCTTCTCCCTCCTCAACATGACATTCCTTCAAATATTTAAACATGGCTATCATGTCCCCTCTTAACCTTCTCTTCTGCAGACTAAACATACCTACCTCCCTAAGCCGTTCTTCATAGGGCATGGCTTCCAGACCCTTCACCATTTTGGTCGCCCTCCTCTGGACACACTCCAGCTTGTCGATATCCTTCTTGAATTGAAGTGCCCAGAACTGGACACAGTATTCCAGATGAGGCCTAACCAATGCAGAATATAGTGGTATCATTATTTCCCTCGATCTAGACACCATACTCCTATTGATGCAACCAAGAATCGCATTGACTTTCTTGGCTGCTGCATCACACTGCTGACTCATGTTCAACTTGTGATCTACCAAGACTCCTAGATCCCTTTCCCATGTACTGCTATCCAGCCACGTGTCCCCCATCCTATATTTGTGCATTCCATTTTTTTCTGCCTAAGTGTAGGACCTTACATTTCTCTCTGTTGAAATTCATTTTGTTAGCTTTGACCCAGCTCTCCAATCTGTCAAGCTCATTTTGAAATTTGATCCTGTCCCCTGGGGTATTAGCAACCCCTCCCAATTTGGTATCATCTGCAAATTTGATCAGCATAACCTCCTCTCCTTCATCCAAGTCACTGATGAAGATGCTGAATAGCACTGGGCCCAGGATAGAACCCTGTGGCACCCCACTAGTCACTTCTCTCCAAGATGAAAAGCAGCCATTCATGAGCATCCTTTGGGTTTGGTTGGTCAACCAATTACAAATCCACCTAACAGCAGCCCTGTCCAGCCTGCATTTTACTAGTTTCTTTGCAAGAATGTCATGGGGAATTTTGTCAAAGGCCTTACTGAGGTCAAGATATGCTACATCTACAGCATACCCTTCATCTATCAAGCTTGTAACCCTATCATAAAAAGAGATAAGATTAGGCTGGCATGACTTATTTCTGAGAAATCCATGCTGGCTTTTAGTGATTATGGCATTGCTTTCTAAGTAATTACAAACTGACTGTTTAATGTTCTGTTCTAGGATCTTTCCTGTTATTGATGTCAGGCTAACCGGGTGATAATTATTTGGGTCCTCTTTTTAACCCTTCTTGAGGATGGGGGTGACATTTTCCCTCCTCCAGTCTGCTGGGACTTCTGTTCTCCAAGATTATCTTTTAGATTATTGCAAGAGGTTCAGAAATTACTTCTGCCAGTTCTTTAATATCCTTAGATGTTATTCGTCTGGGCCTGGAGACTTGAATTCATCTAGTTTAGCCAGATATTCCTGTACTACTTCTTTACTTATTCTGTGTTGCACTTCCCTTGCTTCCTCACCTACTCCCCACACCCCAGGTTGGCTACTTCTATCCTTTTGGCAGAAAACTGAGGCAAAGAAGGTATTGAGTAGTTCTGCCTTCTCACTTCCCCCGTTATTAATTGGTCATCTTCTCCACACAGTGACCTTATCATTTCCTTGTTTTTTATACATGCAGTAGACCTTCATTGTTGTGGGGATTAGGAGTTCAACATCCCTGCAAAAGTGGAAAAATGCTAATAAATATAAAAATCATGAACTCTGATTTTGAAAAAAAAAAAAAAGACCCTGAGAACACTTCCCTAGGAATAGCTAGGTCCTCCACCATGATTCTAAGATCAGTTTCTAGTGGACATGGGCCACAGGGTCACTCTGGAGGACCTAGCAGTATCTAGGAAGTATTTCCTCTAGGAATCTCTAGATCCTCAGTGTGACTCTATGGTGGAAGTGGGTCATAGACTCATGCTGCAGGACTTAGAAATTTCTAGACAGAATATTTTTTTTCCATGGCAGGGGCAAATAGAGTAAAAAAAATTAAATAAATAAATAACCCGTGAATAATCAAACCCATGAGTGCTGAACCCACAAAAGTGGAGGGCCTGCTGTATCATTTTGAAGGCTGGGCAACACATGAAAACCTTGATTAAAGCATGCTGGTTTGGGTTCTTCCCATTTGTTTTTTGGCCACATGCAACACTGGAATGGAAGTTCCAAAAACCTCTCTGTAATTGAAATCCACTGTCAAGCTGAAAGAGGTTCCTCACCTTTGGTATATGAGGTGTATGGAAAGACTAGGAAATAAGGATGTGGTCTTCTGTGCAGGAGAAAAATGATGCTAATCAAGAGCAAATATCTTAAGAACTGGTTATCTGAAGAGATGTTGGGATGCCCTGAAAAGTCAGTATCTACATGCTAATTGTGGCTGATTGCTAGATGGGGCATGAACATTTCAGAGCACAGTATGATGTTAAAAAGATTTAAAAGTTTCATGGTCACAAAATTCTTAGGTGAAAGCTTATTCAGTCTTTGTCACTGCCATTAACAGAGTGAAGGTATTTGGAAAGCTATGTATTATCAGGCTTTCAAAGCAGCTGCAATCCATATGCCATGCTACAGTAAAATTAGGATAAATAATTCTATGAACCAGAGTGGAAATAATGTGGGCCTCCAGGTGTTGTTGGACTGCAGCTTCCAGTCACTTGTTAGTGTAGCCAATGGTGATGAATGTTGGGTGTTCCAGTTCAAAATCAGCAAGCAATTGAGAAGAAAATTACTATTATCCCAACGAACAGGATACTCCCAGACTTACTGTTGTCTTAACTTGAAGCCCTTCCTAATTTTTTTTAAAAAAAGTTTTCTTGAATCTTCTGAATTCTTTCTTCACAGTTCTTTCCTGCCCACAGTACAAACATAAGCAGGAATGCAGCATATTTCAGACTAGCTCAGCTCTATATTTACAGTAACATGGGCCAAATGGTGAGAAATCTTACCAAAGGCTTGGTTGCTTCTCCAAGTAAAATATGCCCAAGTTTCTCATGAAACGCTTCTTCACAAACCAGCTGCTACTTTGAGCTTTTGAGGTTAAAACACATGGATCTTCAAAAAGGCAGATTCATGCCCTGAAGGTTAAATCTGAGATACATTAATGTGAACATTTGGAAGTTATACTATTCATTCTTCATTACTTAAAAAAAAAAAAAGCTTGCTTAATATTCAAGTAGATTGTTAAAATGGGTACAGGAAGAGGATAATATTATTCTATAATCTTTTCACAGCCTATTAATGACAAGCAAGTGGGAAACTAAAAAAGGAAGGAAGGAAGGAAGGAAGGAAGGAAGGAAGGAAGGAAGGAAGGAAGGAAGAAGGAGGGAAGGAGTCATTTTTCCCATCTCCTTTTGCCCCTCAACTGCTCCATTCCCTTTTTTCTTGGATCTCCCTTCTCTTTCTAGCCTCTTTTTCTTCTTTCCTGCGGCCTCCTCTCCTCTCATATACTAAGTTAGGCCATTTCTGCCCTACACTGTTTTAGTGCTATTATTCCACTTTCAACATTCTACGGAATCTTGGGGTTTGCAGTTTAGGGAGGGGCATTTAGAATTCTCAGCCAGAGCTCTTTGACCTCTCTAAACTGCAAACCCCAGAATTCCACAGGATGTTGAAAGTGGAATAATAGCACTATAACTGTGCAGGGTAGAAATGCCCCAAGTAACTTTAGCAGGGCAGAATTTTGCATTGGCACATTCAAAAATTCTGCCTCATACCTGTTATATGAGAAAGCAAATCTTTCTCTCAAATTTCTAGATTCTTCTAGCTCACTCTGCCTAATGTGCCAACATGGTGCTATTGCATCCTGGCAAGTGATAGGTGAAGGCTGGTTCCTGTTGTGGTTTCTCAGTCCCTGTGAAATGAGATTACTCTGTAATCAAGCTGTCTTTGTGTGAACACAGATCAGACTTCACCTCTGGAATTAGTGTAGTTTGGATATATTTGAAAGGAAAATGCCCTCACTTTTGGATAGAGAAGAGAAGGACTGAGGATTGTTGTTGTTGCTAGCTACCGTGAAGTTGACTTCGCCTTATGGTGACTCTGTGGATGAGAGCCATCCAAGTCACCTTATCATCAACCATCCTGCTCAAGGTCATGCAGATTCAGGGGCATATCTTCCTGGATTGAGTCTATCCATCTGTAATGCGGTCTTCCTCTTTTCTTACTAGATGAGATCAGTTTAATTCTGTAGTTTGCAGCCAGGCAGTAAGGACACACTGGGAATTTTAGTTCAGGGAAGTACTGTTCTCTACTAGATAAATTTAAAAATCTCTATTAACTTACAAATCTATTTTTATTTATTTGTTTCAGGCATATTTATTTATTTCAGCCACCAAGGCCCTAAGGCAGTGGTTCTCAACCTTCCTAATGCCGTGACCCTTTAATACAGTTCCTCATGTTGTGGTGACCCCCAACCATAAAATTATTTATTTATTATTTACAATGCCCCCCCGGCAAAGGCTGCCTTGCCGGCCAGGAACGGAGGGGGCGGGCAGGGAGGGAAAGAGGAGCTGCGCGTTTCCCCCAGGAAAAAACTCCGAGAACCCCCCCTCGGGCTCTGCTTCTGCTTCGCACTCGTTTCCGCTGGGGGGGCAGTGTGGGAAAAGTTTCCAGAGTGTCGACCCTGGCCGGGGGGAGAAATCCCATCACTTTTGTCTTTTGCGCCGGACGCAGCTCACCCCCCCTGGAAAAGCGCTGCCCTGCGGCCTCCCGGCCCTTCTGCAGTGCCCCTCCTCCATGGCGAGTGGGGCAGGGGCCGTGGCAAGGAGGGGGCCTGCCCCCCGTGCTGCTGCCACCGCCCCAAGCTGGCCTATCAGACGGGAAGTTCTCCCGGTAGCGGAGAAGGGGAGTGATTTCAGTCCCTTCTGAACAGGGGGCAGGAGGAGACGAGCCTGTGGCTCGTGCTTGCACACCACCACTGAGGAGCCTAAGACCATCAGAAATACTATTTTCCTATGGTCTTAGGCGACCCCTGTGAAAGGGTTGTTCGACCCCCAAAGGGGTCGCGACCCACAGGTTGAGAACCGCTGCCCTAAGGTGAGTAAAAAGACTTAAAAACTTTAAGGACATAACCAAATAAATCAGTCCAAAACTCCTCTTTTTTATTAAAAAAAGGAGAGAATTTTAAGAAGTTTTTTAAAAATAACCAGAGCAAACACCAAAGAATCAAAAGCCAAGCAAAACAGCAGTTTTCACTGTTCACTGGAAGCTCAGAAGGGATGGAGCCCACCTGATGTCCCCAAGTAAGAGCTTTCACAGTCCAGAGAACTAGGTGCCTCCGTGGATGCACTCAGACTTCAACTGGGAAGGTAGATATATGAACAGGTTTAACAATCACTAGTTGCCATGAGTGGTTGGGACTATCATGGAAATACAAATTGAAGCATCTAGAATGCTAGACTGTAGAGAAATTCTGGGGACAAAAAACCCCATATATATGGTTTGGGAAGATTAGGGCCATCTGGCCATGCTCAGAGGTGACCAGTGAGTTATATGTGAAAAGCTCCCACACAGTTGCTATGCTTGGGTTCAGACTGAGCCAAACTGAGCCTTTGTGTGTGTGTGTGGGGGAAGCACACTTTGCTTCTGTGGTACATTAAGCTTCTGTAAAACCATGCCTTCTGCTCAGAGCTATCGTTAATTTTGCCAAATAAGCATAGTCATGCTTGCCACCTGCTTTAATGTTTCCCTAATGCTGAAAAGCTACTTTGCTTTTGCAGCCTAAGTGTAGGTATTTTTCTTTAATGCCTTTGGGAATGAATTTAGTTTTGTTTTGTTTTAACACCGCTGGTGCCAAGGTTTCATGGAAAAGCTTCTGCTGTGTCTGAAGCAATTAGACCTACCATATCTTTCCTGGCACTGGGAAAGTTAAACTGAAATATACAATAAATTTTGAAGTGGTAAGAAAGATGTAGCTGTGCTGGTCTGAGTTTCAAGTATCAAATATAAACCATGGGCTGAATATGAACTGTGCTTCTTGCTGGGGACAGGTCAAGGATAAATCACTGAACAAATTACAAGACTGCTTACTGCAAATGTCAATATTTAGGATTAGGAACCAAAACTATATCTAGTAGGCTTAACAATCAATAATGATTACTGATCATCAGTTCTTCCAGTCAAATGTACATGATGTAGGATAACAATGGCAAAACCTATTACTTTGAAGCCTCATTTGATTATTTGACCTTCTATCTAGTTATCAGGACAATAATTTAATTTGTGATTTCTACATTGAACTGTGAAGGATGTGTTGTTGTTTTTGTTGTTTAAAAAAACCCCACAATGGCTAAATGTTACCTTTTGGGAGTGACTCATATGACAGTAAATACCATTTGTTCTTTTATTAGAACACAGATGGGCAAAAATATTTGATAGATGCAACCACCACACACAGAGATGTTACATAATTAAAGGAAGGTCAATCTTCCCTGCTAAGCAAGCTGAGAAAACAATAAGAAGACAACTAGCAGGCTACAGAGAATGTGGGGATTAATGAAAAAAGAGGGGGGGGAGAAAACAAATATTCTTTCTATTGTCCTATGATTTTAAAAATGTATTAGAGCAGGTGTCCTCTCTTAATGATGAGAGTGTCCTCTAATTTCACCTAAATGTGAAATATGGGATAACCAGGGAGGTTGCAGTTCAAAAGAAGTGTTTAAGGCAGAGCTTTCCAAACTTTTCATGTTGGTGACACACTTTTTTAGACATACATCATTTCACAACACAGTAATTCAGTTTTACTAGCAAACAGGAGGTTAAACTAACCCCTTATAAGAGATACAGACACATACATAAATTGTAATAAGAAGATGTATGGGGACAGAACATATCTCATGAAAACCTTGCATATATTTTTAAAAATACATGATTTATGAATAATAATGTGCATTTCTAAAATTGTAGGTGACAAACCTACATACCTCAGGCGACACACTAATGTGTACCGACACACCATTTGGAAAGCCCTGGTTTAAGGAATTGTCGAAAGAAAGAAAATCCCATTAAAGCTCCTGAAATTTCTTGCTTGAGATTCAGCACATAACAATATGTAATCAGTCATTCTTTACTGTGGAATAAGAAATTGTTCACATTGGGTACATAAAAACGTAAGAAACTCTTATGGCTATTTGTTTGTTTTCATAGCATCATCAGTGAAACTTTCCTGCCCTGAGGAGTCTACAGTCTGAAAGGAGGAAGCAGGGAGTAAAGCAATGTGCAGCTTTTTCAGCTACAAGCACTTAGGCTTAGTTATTGTTAAGTTTACTAAGGTGAGTGGGAACTAAGGCCCTTTTCGCATGGCATTTTAAAAGCGTATTAGGCACTTAGGCTCCCTCCACCCTTCACGAGCCACCATACCGCATGACGTTCTGGTTAACCAGGTGCTATCACAGCCACGGATAGTGCTTATAGCACGTTTTCTTATTTTTGCCTGAAAGGCGAAAATAACCTCCCTTTCATGCATCGGTCACGTGACCAGAGGGCCTGTGGAGCCGTCGTCCAGTGTGCTTCCGGGAAGGACCTGGAAGTGGGCGGGGTGTGGGCAGTCCCTGCTGCCTGTCCCTCACACAGCAACTCCCAGGGGACGCTTTGCCCAGCAGCAAGCCCGCCGCTGCCCCCATCTCAGCAGGGAACACTGCACGACACATCGCTGCGAGAGGCCATGCCGGGGCTGCGTCGCCACTCATACTTGAGACGACAGCAGCCCCCCGGGGTCCAGCTGACTATGTTTTTTTTTAAAAACCCGGCGCTATCGTTAGCACGTTACCAACGTAGTATGAAACAGCCTGTTGGCAGGATCTGTCATGCTAACGTTAGCATGATAGTTGATGGAACAATAAAAAAAAAGAAAAACCACTGACCAATCAGGGGCGGTGGGGCAGCGACAGGGCGTGGCCCAGGACACTGACATGCAGACAAGGCACTGGGAGGGGAATGGTGCTCTCTCGCGAATGCCCTATCGTGTGCAGACTGCAAGGGGCTCTTTATTGGGCCTCTTGCGATATTGGCAATATCGTGAGGGCTCTAGTTTGTCGCGCTATCAAAGTAAGGTGTGAAAAGGGTCTAAGAAGATGTGTCAAAGGCTTCAAGGAAGCTATGAATATACAATCACTCCCATACTTTCTGACACCCTTAAAGAGCTCTGAAAGAAATTTTGGCAGGTGTTAATTATTATCTGGTTGCTGAATTCCATCTTCTACACAACCATTAAAGTATAGGAGCCTTCTCCAGTTTTCAGTCTGGCAGTCCTATTTTGCACTAGTTTGGATGGGCGGAAGAATGTGTTTCTGTTGTCTCAGTGTGATTTCTGCTTCTAGTACCAAAGTTTTGTGTTAAAGTAGTAATGCCTACGGACATACCTACTTTGTTAACAAAGGTACATCTGTATCGCATTATTTTGTTCAGGGTTAATTTATCTATTCCCTCTACTTTTTCCAAAGCTGGGATTTAAGGAGGCATACAAATGAAAACACACATAGACTTTAAAAAAAGAACAACAGAATGTTTTAAATGCAATTAAATTGTCTAGAGAATTTAAAAGGATGTCAATTAATAAAGAGAAGAGAAAAATAAATACAGTACATTAAGAAAAGCCCTTTCCTGGCAAAACAATGCTAAAAGCATATTGAAATGAGAGAAGTTTTCAACTTCTGATGAAGGACTGGCAAGGAGGGAACATGTTTAACCTCTGTAGGAAGGCGGTTTCAGAGCCTGGAGTCACCACTGAGAAGGCCCTCTGTTGTGTTCTGTATTTCTGATTTATTTTGGATTTTGTAATACAGTACCTTTTTGGAATAGCTTTGCATCTCATTCATTCATTCATTCATTCATTCATTCCTTATGTTGTGTGCGATATGAGGCTGGAGAGAGATTGAAGATCTGTGAAATGGTGGAAATCCAAGCATAGTGCTTGGCACAAATCCATGCCTTCTGAGATTTTATAGATCCTCAGTGTCTACCTTTTTGCTGCCAGACACCTGCTTCCACCTTCCAGGTGATGGTGGAGGCTCTCCTTAGATCTGAGAGATGAATGAACAGGAGTGCCACAGCTGCTGCCTCAAAGACAGAAGTGGGCAGCTGGTGGCAAAAAGTTCCAGGATTTTGGATTTATAGATAAAAGAAGCTCAATCTCTATTATAAGATGATGCATTTTTGTGGTATTTGGGGTTTTTTAAAATCATATTTTGAGCTTGGGTCTGAGTAGTAGAAGGAGGGCAAGATATTTAAGAAATAAAGACACACCCCAGCTGTTAAATTTGTATTATGTATATATACTTTACACTCTTTTAGATTTTGTTTTGTGCGTATACGTGTGTGTAATAGTTGCTGAAAAACAAGATCCTGTTGTCTGTGTTTGGTTCTGATGTCCATCCATCCATCCACCCATCACTTTATTTACATTCTTTCTTTCTCCCAGGCTGGGACTCAAGGTGGCTTACAAAGAGACCAAGAATACAATAAAACACACATAGTTAAAAAAAAAAAGTTCAAATTTAAGAGTAGAGCAGTATTAAATAACAGTGGAATTAAATTAAAATCTTAGTTTAATATATGTACTGCCAAAGTAAGCACTAAAATCTTAGTTTAAAACAGATTAAGAATAGTACAGCATCAGAAAAGCCATTTCTTTTAAAATTAGTTGCCATAAAGTTACTGGAAAAGAAAGGTCTTGACCTGTTACTGAAAGGGAAACAAAGAAGGAGCCATCCTAACTTCCCTAAGTAGGGAGTTCCAAAGTGTGGGAGCAGCCACAGAGAAGGCCTTCTCTCATGTTCCCACCGATCAGGACTGGAAGACAGTAGGGTAGAGAGAAGTGTCTTCCTATGTTAGAAGTGCAACAACACTTAGCACTGAAGAGTCAAGAATGCCTCAGAGTGGGTAGTAGTAATAGGCTTAGTTAATTTGCATGACCCACAGTATCTTCCTTCTTGCTCTGCCTATCCTGACCCCTCTATGACATAAACTGATACTCTCAGGGATATTTGCACCACCTCTGGTCTTCTCATGAGTCTCTTCCCAGCTCTTCCTGAGAATGTAGCTAGATTAGGATAGCACCCTGTGTAACTTTCCTATCTTAGAATGGAGTTCCTATAATAAAGCCTTTCCTATAATAAAGCTATTGGTATCTTTGCTCCTTAATCAGGATCTCTGCTCTGCTGCAGACATCTCTCTATCACCTTGCAGATCTTGCAGGCTCATAGATGAAGATCTCTGTGTGTAGGGGCCTTCAAGTTGTCTGTTGACTTAAGTTGTATATGCCATATTCATATGTGTATGTGCCTTCAAAGTGTGCCTTTGTGTGCTTGTTGACTTATGAAAACCCCATGAATTTCATAAAATTTTCTCAGGCAAGGAATAATCAAGGGTGTTTTTGCCAGTTCCTTCCACTTCAATATAGCCCACAGCCCCTAATATTCATTGGTGGTCTCCTGTCCAAGCACTAACCAGGGCTGACCCTGCTTACCTTCCAAGATCAGATGAGATCTGGTGCCTTTAGGTATTTGAAGATATAGACCTTCAAATAGCCTGGGCCTGGGCTGTATATGATGGGATTGTTTTTTCACATGTATTCACTCTGTGTAGCGTTACCAATGTTGTTTGACATTGAATCCTAGAGCTCATGCACCAAAACACAGGAAAATTTTGGAAAACTATTGAACTTGATTATCAAAGTGGTTGTCACTTGCAGCAGGATGTGTTTGGAGAGCTGCCCGTTCTGTAGTTCTACACTATCAAGTCCCAAACGTTTTGATGGCCTCATTTTGAAATCACTAAGTTGCTGTTATTTCAGCCTCCTGGCACTATTTTTGAATATTAAAATTAGAACTGAATAATAATAGTAAAATGAATGTAAACACTAATTTAAACCAGGGTTTTAGATGTTTCTATGTTAAATAGTTATTAAAGGAAGGTAAAAGAAAACTCTCGGTTTAATTCCAGTTTCTTGCTTCGCTAACCACAAGCCACCTGCAATCATTATTCTCGGACATATTGTAGTTTTTTATGCAAACGTGAAAGGACATAGTGTTGTATTTTAGCTGATTGCTTTTCAGATGTATTGAAAGAGGATCAAATTTTCAGTAATTTCATACATTAAAAATTTGATATGCCATTAAGAACTCAAGCCTTGACACTACTTCAGTGGAAACAAAAGGTTTTTTCCCCAGTATATTTTCCTAGGGGCATGATATAATTACAGTATAGTACACAATTGTTCAGCAGGTTCCAATTAACCAGTTCGTATCATGTTTATTTCCTGGCACAATGTTCAGCATAACTTTAAATTGTTACACAGAATATAATGTGTAGTCATCTTCCATATAGTTCAGTCTTCAGCTGATGGGAAATATGGAAAATTGAATGGTGGCCTTGTGTGTCTCTATTAACTACATATCCTCCACAGCCTCAGCTTAACACTTCCAATTACAGATAGAGGGACAGGCTCTTATTTCATCCACCTTGTCTTACCATATGCCTGAATATCTTCTCATTTTGAGCACAAAGGGGTAATTTCCCCTTGAGGCCAAATGAGATGTCATAGAAGACAAAGGAATGCCACCAAATCAGTCCTGTTCTTCATTTCTGATGCTTGTACAAAACCTTAACTCATAATTTGATAGCATTATTGCCATTTCCTCATTTTTACTTTTCATCATTGGGTACCACACCACTTCTCCTTGGATACATCATGTGTCATGTGTCATCCCACATCCTGGGATGTGGCACCCAAACTATGAAATATCCTTCAGGTGAAGGCTTGACTGGCACTATGTTTGCCTGGGCATTTTAATAGCTTAGTATTAGTATACTATCTTGCTACTCCTAAAGGCAAAGAGGTGTTATCCCCCAAGAGGTGAGTGATTCAGGGATTCACCTGTAATGTCAGTGCCTCTGTGGAAAGGTGGAGAATTGTAGCTCAAAGGAGGAGTGCCAGAGGGGGGTAACCACGGGACCTTTTTACCTGCATATACCATTTTAATTGAAAGACACCAATTGGAGGTCAAAAGAATGTTTATTGGGGAATTCATACACATCCACAAACAATCAAGCAGTCTCATGAACCATCCAAGGCTAACCATCTAAGGAAGGAAAGGAAAGGAGGGAAAAGTTGCATAGTGAGGAGTTTAGGATAAAGTGGGTGAAGGGAAGAAAGAAACTTGAGGTGAGATGGCTCAAACACAGAAGTTTGAAGGGACCATGGAAGAATGAGAGATGGGGGTGCAGCATGACACCCAAGTGCTAGCAAAAAACTAGTGTTTAAATACCCTTTTTCTGCCTTGAAGAGGAAGGTATTAATGGCTCCCTAGCCAAGCAAACAAAGGGGTCCAAAACTGGCTAATGGTCTTAGCATTAGGTGACGAACATTAATGGGAGTCGTGATAGTTCCTTAATGTTTGGGCAGCTGAGGAAATAAAGGGGGAAGTTCATCAGGAAGAAGGTTACAGGAAATTGCTCATTGTTGCTATGTTGGGGAGTTTCAGTGGCTATTGTTTTCTAGGTTTGGGCTATTGAGATGATCATCTTAAACTCATTTAGTCGATTTATCCGATAGATCATTAATGAATTTATGACCTGGCCATGCCTTGAGGTCCCCTCTGATCTAATTCTGCATGTGTACAGCCAGTCCTCTTTGCCAGCATGTCTTTCCAGCCATAAATGTAGGATTGATATATGCACTAATTAAACAATATCACAGATTGGGGGTGTATGGCACGGTAACAGAGGTAAATGCTTCAATAAATAAGTCATCAGCTTGAATCCATAGCACTAGCCCAAGAAGATCCATTGCTGTCTGAATCATACTAAATGGCACTGCTGCCCATGAGAGTCCACACTAAATTGTCTAGTTATGCCTTCCAGACTCCACCACTCACACTTAGTTCCTCCTGAAGCAGGCCAATTCACCTAGCTTCATGCATCCTGCACAGTCTGGCATGTAAACTCACATCCTGGCTAGTTACATTAAAATGAATTGATATCCATATGTTTTCACTCAACAGATAATGTAGAATAATATATTTATTTTATAAGCCTTTTAAGGGAGAATAAAGACATCTAAAGGAGACACATGATATAAGTGGTCCTTGCACTTTAATAAATTCAGTGGTTCTACTTCTTGGAGTAATGCTATCCATGCACAATATGTTTAAAATTAAGCTTCTTTAATTTAAAGTACACCTTCTAGAGGTCTTTGGTGTTTCTAACAGGGTTTCTTTCAAATATCTCCTCAGCCAGAAACAACTTCATACATATTCTGAAGTCAAGCTAAAGGTATACCAGGTACCCTTGAGATGTTGCCATTCATGACTTTTTCAGTTGCTTTACAGGCCATGTATTTTGCCCATAAAAACTATTCATGAAATATTTCCCCCTTGTTAAAACATCTGGATTTGTGTCAAGAAAGTTCAATATTTCTCTCTTTGTTATTCGGTGCTCTGGGGGGAAAAGTTGATATATTTGTAAATGTATGTAAGCTGCAAATGTGTATGGGGAAAATATTAAAAGGATCTTTTGAGTATGAAATTTGCCTTAAGGGAAATTCAGAACTGGTGGCCAAACACAGAGAAATGACTGGTGCCAGGTGTTTGACTATAGTTTTTTTTTCCCCTGTACAGATGAGCACAGCTTAGGAAAGAGTTGATTTGGAGGACTACAACTCCTTAAATTCCCATACTGGCTGGGGGATTCTGGGATTTGTAGTGCAACTACAGATCTGCTAGATTTAACTGGGTGCAACCAAGGCCTCCTGAACTGCTGTTCTTAAAAACTTTATGGATATTATGGAAGGTGGTTTTCCTTTGATCATAAAACACACACACTTGATTTATTTTTCCACACTGATGTTATTTTCTAGTAAACTGAGTGTTGTATAATATTTATAGGGACTGTTTGCCCTTCCCAAAACTCAGACCAGTGAAAAACAACTCACAGAAACAATATGAGGAATCATAAGGCTGAGGAACCAACATGATATTCTTTCTTGGTATTCACTTTCTTACTACCACTGTATCTTTCCCCCCAAGTACCAATGGTTCCGTTGCTGATGAAAACATGCCACTGTTAAAAATGAAAATGTTGGCTTGGTTTCCCATGCCTTATTCTAAGAATTTGCTGATCTCTAATTAATTTTATGCATTTTTCAAAACTGGGTTTTGTACCCTGCTGTAAAATGTACAGTATATAATTTATTTTTAACTTTACTTTCTCACATGGACTCACAGATGCTAATAAAAAGTATTAGCATTTAATGGGTAGTTTGTATTATTGTGATCAATCAGTGTCTTTTTTGCTTGCTTTGTATATGTCTTTGCATATATGCCTATGCGAAACTCCAAAAAGGCTTTGCTCTAGTTTTATACAGAGACAGTTGTGCAAAATATGAAGAACCCACACACACACCTGCACACGTAGAGAATGCTTGATGTCTCTTTCTCATGCTGGAGGTGAGATTTCTCGTGGGGCTGGCAAATCCTGACTCGGGCTATTTCTACTCTAGACTGTTATAGCACTGTGATTCCACTTTCAACATCCGATGGAATCCTAGGGTTTGCAGTTTCAGGAGGAGCCAGCCAGACCCTCCCAAAACCGCAAACCCCAGGATTCCACCGGATGTTGAAAGTGGAATCACAGCGCTATAACAGTCTACTGCAGAAATGGACCAGCTGCCTCACTTTTCCAGGATAGCCCATCTTGACTAAAATCTTGGTAAGATTTTCTTTTTATATATCCCTTCCAATCCTGGACATACATGGGTTTCTTTAACTTTTTCCATTATTGCATTCATAGCTACACATGTGTAACACATCACATTTTAAGGAGAGCTTCCGCAAATACACTCCTTTTGTTCCTCACTCTTTTGTCCAATTCTTTTTTGAATCTGACTTTCCATTTTAACAGTGAACTACCCAGAGCTAACAGCATGCAAAATGATTTCAGGATCTTTCATTTGTGGAAGCAGTTAATTTAAGTATTGTGTGAAATGGTAAAGTTTTATTCTTTTTCCAATGTGCACTACTTTGCACTTGTCAACAACTGAACTTCATCCATCATTTTATTGCTCAGTCATCTAGTTTTGTGTGATTTCTATAGCTCTCAAGAGGCTGGTATGCATTTCCTGTCTTGAATAAGTATGCGCAAATCATCTCAGTGTTTACCTCTTTAGACTTTTCCCAGATCATACTGAATAGAGCAATTCCAGTAATACAGTACAAATGTTTCAGCTACATGAATGCTTATTTTTTCAAATATGAAAATAGCCATTCATCCCTCATCGTTATTTGGTATCATTTAATTATTAATTGATCCATGAAACTACATTCTCTGCTCTCCCTTCTTTCTTTACTCCAAGTCAAATTGCAACAAAATCCAATTCAAATAAACATGGAATCTTGTGTTCACTAGGACTTAGTCCCCTAGTAACTGGATTAAGGATTACAACCTCAGTTTCTTTCATTGAACTATTTGCCAGTAGCTTTGTGACAACCCAGGAGTGTAATAGCAATTGGATTAATGTTACCCATGTGCTTTCTGGCATACCTAAAGGCCTAAATCCAATTGCTTGCCTCAGCTAGAGTCAAACCAGTGTTGATTACTGAAACATGACTTTTCTAACCTCTTAGGATTTTCAGATCAAAAGTAAAATTGAATTTATTTGAAACAAATGAACTTAGTATCATGTGAAAATTGGGAGTTTGGTTGAGGAATACAAACATCTGCCAATCTCATTCTAATTATGCTTCTCAGTATCCTATGAGAATTTGCATGCATTTCAGATTTCTGTTGGACTGAGAGACTGCTCATACCCAGAACTGATGCAGACTTTTATATCTATTTTGCCCCAACTGTATGCAACGTCCTATGCATTTTCCATTTACAAAAGGGTTTTTTTTGGCAGATTTTTATATCTATGCATTTTAGTTATGGTTAATACTAAAATGTAAATGCAATTTTGTGTGCATTTTCTCCTTCAAATTACGTTGCAAGATGCAGAAATGTGCCAATTCCTAAAGCAAGGAGCCCTGTTACAGAAGTGAGGTGTAAATGGGCAGAATTGAAGTGTGCTCGCTTATCATGGCAGTTCCCAAAGTTTGTCCCCAGAGACAGTCACACTCTCAAAGCCAAAAGAAAAACGAGCAATTTTTGTTGAGATACCAGTTGTAACAGTTTTGATTTCCCCCCAGGAACGGCTCTTTTGTAAATTTAAAGAGTCTTAACTGCTATTTAAGGCCAAGGGACACCTAAATACTTTGTCTTACAACAAGGATATCTAAAACAATGCAGCACAAATCCATTTCTCACAGGTACTGTGAGGCTTACATATTGGTGACAGATGACACCATCTTCCTGATAAACAAAAAGTTTTAGTGCTTTAACCCTGCAAGCTCTTGCTCCCCTACATCACTAACTTTACTGAACTGCTGCAACTGATCTGGCACATGATTTGTATATATCTCATGCAATATTAATATTTGCAAAATATTAATGTGAAAACTATAAGTTTTTTCTCTGCACTGGTAGATATTCTTTAACAAAGATAGTTCATGGGCCAGATGGTGCTCCCAAAACAATTCTCATGGATATATAAATCAAGTACACCTTTCTAATCAGAACTGGAAACAAGTGCTGAAGGCCTTTCAGTATTAGCAGTTTTTATGCTAACTCTGGTACGTCCCAACAATCACACTACACTTGTGGTCAGCTCATTTTACCTCCCATAATAGGATTTCCTCAGATATACATGTTTCAGCAATCAGACCTGTTAATTAAACCCACGTTTACTTTTCAGTCATAAAACAAGGCACACTAAACATAAGATACAAAGGTAAGGAAAACCACATGTTATGACAGATCTTTTCAGCAGTTTTGTATCTCTGCAAAAATTATGCTAAACTTATCATTTGATTTGATACTTGAGTTGTTAACAAACAACAGATGTTTTAACAGAAAGTGTTGCAGACAGCTAAATAGTGATACACCAGAACTGGATTCAGTATGTAACACTCTGAGCTTTTGTACTTTGCCAGTTCAATGGCAGCCATAGCACATACACACCGTTTCAGAATTATGTCAGGGCTTCATCTTTCTCCACACATTTTTCTACTAACAATTCCAGAGTTCCCTTTGTTTCCAAATTCCCTCTACTTCAGGGTCCCCATGACTCTCTCAGGCCTCATAGACACATCTGCTCTCAAGAGGCAACTACCATCATGTGCTTTGCCCTTTTCCTCACTTTGACACTGGTCAAATAAGGGAATTTTGGGAACAGTCTCAAAATGCCACAAACTTGTTATCCAGTGTTTTCTGGCCCCTTGCAGCCTTATCAAGTTTTAAGGTGTGGCAGAAAGCTTGTTCACTATTTCACTTGAAAGGGGAGGGGGGAGTTCCAACAGCATGAGAACCATGGCCTATCTTTAAAGGCCCTGGTGTGAGAACCTTAACAGTATGGTGACATCAAGGTATTAGGGAACTCGACTATAGTACAGCAAAAATACTTTTCTGGTCTCCAGATGAGAGTCTCTGGAGGATAATAAAGTGTCCTCCATTAATACAGAAAGTGGTCATCTTTGATCTATATGTTACCCTGTTCTCTGGGGGTCCCGAGAGGGGCGCCCAAATAACCAAAACACAAACACAAAGTTGGGGAAATTAGCTGGAGCACCCTCTAAAGCTAGCGAGGGGCAGGGTAACTTAGCAGGGATCTTGCAACTCAGCGTCTATGGGGTCAGGTCAGTCAAGCAGTCAGACAGTTTTAAAATTGCAAAATTGATGTTTTATTACGAGACAAACAAACAGTAAAGACACCACAACCACACAGCTAACGGAGGGATTAGAAATATGGATTTTGGGGGGAAATGGGTGATACGACACCTTCTCTCGTAATCCTGAAGAAGCTGGAGATTGAGTTCGTGGAAATGGAGTCTCAGTATGTAGGAATGAGGGGACGGCTCGCCAGACACAGCGGCAGCAAGGCTGGATGGAACTCAGGAGCGATCCAAGGTGGTCTCGGAATCAGGGGGTTTATATAGGGTGAATTGTGACTGCAGGCCATGCCATACTCAGCGAGAACAATGCGAATTTGGAACGGGACAAAGCTTTGGAAAAGGTCAAGTTTAACATGATCGGCTTAGCACTGAATCAACAATGATGTAGCCAGTATACAAATGCAAGGTGCTTAGTTTGACTTTGTAAGACTATTGGCTCAGAGCCGGGCGCCTTTGTTTAGAGTCGCGCTTAAGCAAGAAGGTGTTTGCAGGGAGGTCCCTGAAGCAATGGAGTGGCTCCGTTTTGCCTGTCTAGGTGGAGAATGGAATGTCCAACGATTACTGGCCATGCTTGTCCGGAGGCCTCGCAAACACGTGGAGTGGGGTGGCAGAGGAAGGCCGAATGGTTTTGATATCAAAAGCGATATCTAGTGCTATCACCAGGTAGGCCTGGGCCGAAGTAACATATAGTATCAACTTGCTTCATTTTTTTTTTCATTCTTCACACAACCAAGGAATATATTCCAGCCTGTATTAACTCACATGGCATAGCACTCTGTCAATGAAGTGTGGTATATTAAAGACTATTAGCATTTTGTCTTATTCTGGTAAAATCATACAGATTAAAAGTGTCAGTGTCGGGAGTCCTCCATGTTTTATTGTTTTAGGATAGCAGTAGACTGAGGAAATAGTGATAGTAGGCTGTTAGCTATTCCCAGGCGCCAACCATTCCTTCTGGCTGGAATTTCAAAGGAACCGTTTGGCATGATGATGTTCGTTCTTTTACAACTATCTTAGGAGAAACTGTCTGTTAAAGTGTAAGGTGGGGGAAAACGTTCCATTCTCGAGCTTTAACGTCTGAAGACAGCATCCCTTACTATGTTACAATAAATCTTCTATTAAGTTTGTTGATCCGTGTAAGAGTGAATCTGTTCCTGACAGAAAGCTCGAGAATCCTTTCAAAAAATGCACCAATTGATGGACCAGTCGATTACTGAAGAAGAGCAAGGATCTGCAGAATCTGATGGAGCTACAGAAACTGAAGTGCCCCTGGATACCAAGACAAAATTGCGCCTGACCGAGGCTATGGAAACCCCCACAAGCGGCCAAACCTGGGTCTGGGGAGAAAAGCCACATACGTCGTTGAGACAACGCAGAAGGGCTGCTAGATGGGATACATCAGCAAAAGACCTATCCCTTTTGGAGGAGATAAAGCAAATGGAAACCGAACTGGAAAGAAAAGATGAGGAGATACTCGAACTCAAGACCATGCTACGCGAGATGCGCATCCGTCCCTCGCAGACAGGGAGATCACCAGGAGGAGAACCACGAGCGGCTGTCTCGGCGGCAGGCACCCCTGGTCCGCCCCAGCAACCAACAGGGCACACGCCAGCGCCACTGTTACTCAGAAATGTGGGAGACCTGAAAGCGACCTTCAACGGGAAGGGGGAGAAACTCTCCTTTTTTTTGACTATGGCAAACAATTTCATGATTGATCACGGCCATCTATTTCGGGATGATGCGGCCCGAATTCGATACCTAAGCCAGCGGATGAAAGGACTGGCAGCAGACTGGGTAGCGAACCTATATGACTCCCGCGCCCCCGAAACTGAAAATCTGCAGCTCTTCATGAACCATCTGCGGGAACGCTTTGAAGACCCCCATTTATTGGAAAACACCAAATATCAACTGAAACGAATGAAACAAGGCAGGAACGATGTGGGGACGTATTCCCGTGAATTTAGAAACCTGGCCACCAAAGTCCCGTGGAGTGATGAAATTCTAATTGAGTTATACAAAGATGGACTAAATCCTGATATTCTACACGGGTGCTTAATGCAGGCCAATCCACAGACCCTGCTAGGTTGGGTCAGACTAGCTACTGAAATGGAAGGCATAACCCAGACTGTTCAGCTGAACCGACAAAGACAAGACGTGCCAAAACGACAACCTCGCGGTCCCACCGTCCTCAATGCTGAGGAACGGAACAAACGTCTCCGTTTGGGCATGTGCTTTAACTGTGGAAAACCGGGCCACCTCGCCAACACCTGCCGCGGAAACCAAGCTCCGACTGGGACTAAGGGAGCACGAGCAGACCCAAAGAATATAGAATTCACACATCAGACAGCGGCCGCCAAACAACCACTTAGACGCACTTCTAAGGACCCTGCAGCGGCGACAGGAGACTCCGATCCCAATGATGAAACCACCTCTTCGTCCTCATCTGACATAGATGGAGATTCTAAACCTGACTGCGATGACTGGCAAGCGGCGGGAACATCTGTAAGTACTCCTAAAATTCCCCATTTCTACGCCACGGTTGCGATTAGTGGCAGCGATGGGACTTTGCATGTACATAGGGCATTAATTGACTCTGGCTGCTCCAGAAGTTTGTTACACCCCAAATTGGCCAAACAATTGAAAACTCTTTATGAGCCCTTGGAATGCCCCATCAAATTAACGCAAATGGATGGGACCTCAATGACTGGGGGAGTAATTAGTAAAATCACTAAGCCCATCTCATTTCAAATGGACAAAAACAATTACAGCATGCGATTTCTAGTTCCCAAGGCGATGCAGTTCAAATTGGTCTTGGGAATCGATTGGCTTCGTGAATATAACCCCCAGATAAACTGGACTGCTGGCACCATGTCCTCTTCAGATGAAAACTTTTCTATTCCCCATGAAGAATTGCAACAAATTCCTTCACACTACCGAGACTTCCAAAAGGCTTTCCACGAAAGGGAGGCTGACAAATTGCCTCCCCACACGGACTTTGACTGTAAACTGGAATTAGTTGACGGGGCCACCCTGCCTAAACCGAAAATTTATCCCATGAGCCAAAAAGAACTCCTTGCTCTCAAGAAGTTCCTAAATAAAAACTTGGCTCGCGGCTTTATCAAGCCCTCTACAGCCCCCACGGCGAGTCCTGTCTTCTTCCGAAAGAGAAAAGATCCCAGCGCGGATCCGAGACTGATAGTTAACTACTCTGCTATTAACCAGGTTATTTCCTCCAATTGTTATCCCATACCTCTGATACGGACTGTTTTGGACCATCTTGTTCAAGGAAAATATTTCACCAAACTTGATCTTAAAGAGGCTTTTCATAGGATTAGAATGAACCCGGACTCTGAGTGGCTCACCACCTTTGCAACTCCTCTAGGTAACTTTAAATGGACGGTTCTTCCCTTTGGCTTACAATCGGGGCCATCTGTGTTCCAAATGTTTTTGAACACCATTTTCCATGACTTGTTGTATCAGGGGGTTCTGATTTATCTGGATGACATTTTAATTTACGCAGATTCCATGGAATCTCATGTGTCATTGGTTCGTGAAGTGTTACGAAGGCTTATAGATAACAACCTCGTGGTTAATCTATCTAAATGCCAATTTGACACCCAAACTTTTGATTACTTGGGATATAGGATTCAAGATTGTTCACTTAAAATGGACCCTTCGAAGATTAACTCCATTTTGCAATGGCCCGTCCCTAAAACTGTGAAGCAACTGCAGCAATTTCTTGGTTTTGCGAACTTCTACCGGAACTTTATTGAGGATTTTGCGGCCATAACGCTTCCACTCACCAACCTTCTACGGAAACCTAAAGGATCCACTGCGGGCAAGGCGCATAGACTTTGTTGGTCACCTGAGTGTCAATCGGCGTTTGACCATTTGAAATCT
Source organism: Ctenosaura bakeri (assembly GCA_948474755.1). NCBI lineage: Eukaryota > Metazoa > Chordata > Lepidosauria > Squamata > Iguanidae > Ctenosaura > Ctenosaura bakeri. Next base: position 57,900 of record CAOLHI010002337.1, read on the forward strand.
AAATTTACGTCTGAGCCCTTACTCCTTTTTCCCGACAGTACGAAGCAATTCATTGTGCAAACGGATGCTTCGGACTTTGCCATGGCAGCCGTTCTTTTACAACATGACACCACAGGAGCACTCAGGCCTTGTGCTTTCATTTCAAAGAAATTTTCCCCTCAACAAGCTAATTGGCCTATTTGGGAGAAAGAAGCCAAGGCTATCCATTTTGCGCTGTCCTCTTGGCGTCATTTGCTTGAAGGGGCTCGACTCCCCTTTGAAGTTTGGACTGATCATAGGAATTTGCAAGCCTTACAGTCTGCTAAGAAACTCTCCCCTAAGCAGGCGAGATGGGCTGAATTTTTCCAGAGATTCCGATTTAAAATTGTTTTCAAACCTGGCCGAACTAACCAACTGGCGGACCCTCTCTCTCGACTTCCCTGTTTTGCGGAATCCCCTGCTACGTCCTCCCACTCCAATACCTTGTTTCCTGCCTCCTCTCTGGCTTCTCAAGTGACTACTCGTGCATTAGCAAAGACAAGGCTTTCTGCCTCCTCTCTTTGTGACTCCGCTCTCCGCGATGCTATCATTCATGCAGCGCATGCAGACTCCTGGCTACCGGCAAACAAGGATAAAATAGAATGGGTTGACAATCTCCCCTTTTATGGCACCAAGGTCTACGTTCCCCCTGCTGCCCGCGAGCAGGTACTTCATCGTTATCATGATTCCAAACCCGCTGGACATTTTGGGTTTTTGAAGACATTGCATGCGATTCGCCGCCTTTTTTGGTGGCCTGGATTAAACCCCTCCGTGCAAACTTACATTAAGCAGTGTGCCACTTGCAACGTTTCTAAGTCGCCCACATCTAAACCTCAAGGGCTCCTGCAACCTCTGCCTGCGCCTGCTAGCCCCTGGTCGGTCATCGCATGGGATTTTATCGTGTCTCTTCCCTCTTCACACGGCTTTCATGTTATTTGGGTTGTTACTGATCACTTTTCCAAGCAATGTCATTTTGTGCCTCTAAAGAAACTACCCCGTGCTGACCAGCTGGCTGACCTGTTCGTTAATCATGTATGGAAACTTCACGGACTACCTTCGGTGATCATTTCGGACAGGGATCCAATTTTCACTTCCAAGTTTTGGACTTGTCTACTGAAAACCCTGGGAGTCACTCAGAAACTCAGCAGTGCTTATCACCCTCAAACAGATGGCCAATCTGAGCGTGTTAACAAATCTCTTGAACAATTTCTTAGGTGTTTTGTTTCTGAGAACCAGAATGATTGGGCTCCGCTCCTTCCGTTCGCTGAGTTTGCCATCAATTCTGCGGTTCATACCTCTACTGGGAAACCCCCCTTTGAAATAGTTTACGGCTTCCTTCCTTCTCCTTTCCCCCCCCTCTCCCTCTCTTCCTCCGCTCCTCCTTCTGTTTCTGCTTGGGTCTCTAAATTTTCTGGCATTTGGCAATCCGTCTCAGATGCTATAGCATCCGCTAAAGCTTCCCACAAACGTTTCGCTGACCGTAAACGGCAGCCTAATCCCCTTTACCAGCCCGGGGATTTGGTTTTCCTTTCTTCTAAGAACATTTCCTCTCCTTCTCCGTCTAAAAAACTTTCCCCTCGTTTTCTCGGACCTTTTCCTGTGAAAAGGGCTATTAATGATGTCTCTTTTGAACTAGATCTCCCTTCTTCCCTCAAGGCTATTCATCCTGTTTTTCATTCCAGTTTGCTGAAGAGGGCACCTTCGCTGACTTCTTCGCCGGCTGATGTTCCTCAACGCCCCGACTGACTTGCTACTGCATTCATATTACTATTTAGTTTTCTTGTCTTTCTACTGTTCCGTGATATTTTCTATATTTTGTGTATCTTTATGTATATATTTTTTTAAAAAAGTGGGGCAGGATGTCGGGAGTCCTCCATGTTTTATTGTTTTAGGATAGCAGTAGACTGAGGAAATAGTGATAGTAGGCTGTTAGCTATTCCCAGGCGCCAACCATTCCTTCTGGCTGGAATTTCAAAGGAACCGTTTGGCATGATGATGTTCGTTCTTTTACAACTATCTTAGGAGAAACTGTCTGTTAAAGTGTAAGGTGGGGGAAAACGTTCCATTCTCGAGCTTTAACGTCTGAAGACAGCATCCCTTACTATGTTACAATAAATCTTCTATTAAGTTTGTTGATCCGTGTAAGAGTGAATCTGTTCCTGACAGTCAGTGTCAGCTACTCTGGAAAAAAACAACCAAGCCAAACACTTGACTGATAATATATAAATTATCTGGATGGATTTAAAAAGTGATGTAAATAAAGAAGAGCTCATGGAATATGGTGTGAGTGACTGATTTACTATTATGTCTTTATTTCAGTTCCATTATTTATTTGTTAAGGGCACTTCATTGCTAGCTAAGACAGGATGTTGTAATATCATCTAGGGATTTCATCCAAAATTATTGAGAATAAGAGAGCCTGTCAGCTGAACCATTCAAAAATAAAAGTTGCACTAAAACCAGTCCCACTAAATAAACCTCCTGCACAAAGCAATTTTTTTTAACATCTGGTCATATGAACCCATGTGTGTCTCTTTATATGCACACATATACATACAAAAGAAGGGAAATTGCACATCAAAAGCCTACCGGGAAAGGAATAGCTAAACATTGTGTTAGTAGGGCTGCAAATACTTGAGTGATCCACTCATGATACTGGAGCCTTTCAACAAAATTACAGCTTTACAACATATGATTCTCAGGGATATGTTATTTGTTAAATAAAGTAAGCAGAGGAAAGGTCCAAAAACAAAACAAAAAAGCACCAGCTTGACAATTTCAAATTGGCACTTTTATAATAAATGCTGAGTACATCAGACACAGTATAAATAGAAGTAGTTGTACTTTGTGGCATTTCAAAACAAGCAGCTAAGCAGTAGTTTATCAACTGAGCTGAAATAGAATGCAACAATAAAATCCAATATAATGAGTTAATTTTTTGATAATCAATGTAAAATATATACTGGACTACAAATAAGAAGCTACTGCAAAATTGCATATGACCTTAGTTTTTCAAAATTGATGTGTACCATATGATGCAGCACAGTGATTAAAAAAGTTGACATGTATAGTTAAATCCATATGAAATAACAAGATAGAAGATGGATTAGAGTCATTTATTGAATGAATAAATGAATGATGTGAAAGAAGGGAACTTCAAAATCACATAGTGAGTTTTTGCATGATATCTTTCAAACTTTCCATTTCAGGAATACAAAAAATCTGGACTTGGAATAATGTAAAAGAAAGTATGAGAGAAAAATTATTGAATGTTGTAAAACTAATGAACTGTAAATATGACAGGATTCTAATTAACTGAGTGGAAATTACACCCAGAAAGATCTGTAGTCGACTGTGGATCAAGAATTTGTTGTTTAAATCATAATAAACAGTTAGTTATATGTGGATTGCAATAATGAATTGATGTTCTGCGGCTTTCAACTTTTTGAACTACTAGAGATCTTTCTAAATTAGTAATAGGAGATTTAACAATCTGACTATTGTGATAAAATATAGCATTAATAATCTCTTCCTCATTCAAGTATGCCTTCATGAACTCAACTCACAAATATTTTTTCACATATCTGTGGATAAATCTGTCATACTTGCTTTCTTCCATGTTCAATTAATTTCATTTTTTTTCTATCAAATTTATGAAGACTTTTGATTATTGTTAATGCTTTCTACAATCAATTTGAACAGTCGTGTTTTTTTCGTTTAGATTTTATTTCTCCATTTAGCTAATTATTCATGCTATTAAGTTTCATTTACTCATTAGGCAAAAATTACTTTATTCCATACCATTAATACAGCATATGATGATTTGCATATTACATTCGAAAGTTGTGGCATACAATGATGCACTTGCTACACAGAACCTCTGCCTGTTGTAAACTTTGCTAATAAAGCTGAAGCCACTTAAATTGAAAGTGCAAGTCATTCTGTGTCTTTCTTCCAGGTCCTGCAGAGAACCATTTTTACTAATTTCCATGGAAAGCATAAGTGTCTTTCTCTGCAATCTTAAATCCCTGCAATTGGGAATTTCATTCCATGTATTGTTGTGGTATTCTGTTTTATTGTTTTTTCCCCTGATTGTGTATGTCGATGTTCCACCCTTTGGTGTAAAGGGTGTTAATAATAATAATAATAATAATAATAATAATAATAATAATAATAATAATTGCATCCTTCTTTCTTTCCTATTGGTTATATTTCTCTCCATCTAGCACATTAAACATAGTTCATTCAAAGCCACATAAAACACATCTGATTATTTATGGCTTGCTTCAAATAGTGTATATTGATATCTTATTCTTCAAAAACTTGTTTTTAATTTTCTCATCTAACCCACCACAGTAAACCATTCTACAGAACAGAGAAGTCATGTATAGTTCTAGATCTTTATTTTAAAGATTACACAAATGTCTATGAAATATGAGCAAACTTTCTGGAAATTTTCTTTCCTTAGGCCCAGGATACAACAAGACACCTGGGGTGGAGGGGGGCACAGAGGGTGAACCAACTCTATCCTTTGATATACAGACAGAATGAAAAGCTCTTTATCTGCCATTTTGCACCTAAGCAGACGATCCTATTAATACCTCCATTGGCTGTGTCAGAGTTTATCTATTGATTATCTAGGTCCAAAGTGATGCTGATGGAATGCAAGATTACCAGCTCTAGTATCCCTAAGTAACACTCCATTCCAAACTTCTGGGAGAACAAGAACAAAAGGCATTTTGTGATCACCAGAAAATCTGATTAATTGAGAGTGACGTTCTGTGCCTTGTACAGGTGACCCAGTGATTGGGTCAAGCCCTGTAGGTTTAAAGTCTCATATGTTTCCCAAGGAAGGAGTCAAAGAGGCATGGTTAACTGACATTAGCCAACTACTGTTTACAAATTTAAAGATCGCATATGATGTGGCTATTGTTGGCAGAGATAAGTACAAGTTGAATTCACATTTGAACTTGCAGACAGTTTGCCAATTGTCAGGATGAACAATCTTGGTGCAAGAATACTAATTATCCATGGCATTAATGATGAAGTAACCTTTCTTCCTTCACATCACGAACACAAGCAATCTGTTCATTTCCCTTCCCCTCCGACTGGATAAGAAATTACATGTTTTATGATTAATATGGTAACAGAAATAAATTACCTGATCTTTGGGATGATTTGTTTGCTCCTAATTGCTTTAAACAAATCAATGAAAGAATTATCATTGGCTTGATCCTACTGAGACTAGAGGTAGCAAAGACAAAGTCAATTAGTTTCCTGCAGCACAATGCAGTCAAATGGAAAGAGTCATTACACCCAAATGTAAGATTCAAGCTATCCAGCATTTGTATCCCGTGGAGAGAAAGGTTAGTAGGGAACTCTAGACAAAGAGCCCACACATGCTGCCAGTTCTTTGTCTACGTTCAGACTTTGGGTAGCATTAAAAAAAATCCAAAGAGATTCTTTCCCACAAACCATTGACAGAATCTTTAGACTGTGTGCGTTTAACAAAACTGAGATATTTTCCCCTCCCCCATCTTATGCCCTAAAATTTCTTATTTCACATAGCAAAGACTACACAACTACAATGTTTAGTCTGTTATGATGGGCAAACACTGCTAACAAAGTGTAACGTGATTGTTCTGGTTTCAGCTGATGTTAGACATCTGAATATTTTACTTGGTCTTTTCTAGTATTCAGATAAACACAGCAAGATGAAATAAACATGTGAACCATTCCATATGTCAAAACAACAGAAGTATTACTACTTCATTTTATCTATATTTGTATGCCTGGTGGTACATCAATAGTCAGGGGGAAAAAAAGATTCAAAAATACTTTCTACAAAGTTGTACAGTTATCCTTTTTTTTCCCCTTTTGGTTCTAGGTTTTCTTTCTACATCAGGCTTATTATTCATGCAATTAAAGTTTCATTTTCTCATTAGGCAAAAATCACTGACCACCCAAGGTTGTCATGCCTAAAGCAGTCAGTTGAACTCAGCAGTGATGTAATGTTGTATTTGAAAACACATTATCTTCCTGGTTTCTGGTCTGTATTTGTGTACAAAGAAGTCAATTGATTTTTCCATGTCAACATAATCTCAAAGACAACCACAAATTGTTGTTAAAGGATCAGGCACAGTGATCAGAGAATACTCAACCACTCTTTTTAGAAGCAGCTAACAGTACAAGGTTGTTTAAGCAGTAGGAAGATTTATACATATGGTCATGGTTCCCTCTATTGCAAGCTTATAAATTAAAAAACAACAACAGTGAAGCCCTAAAGCCACTAATTTAGTGCCACACTAAAGCTCATTCTGTCTCCCATTTGCCCCTGGCAAAATCCGGCCCCACTGACCTCTTTTTGGCCATGAAGAGAGACTAGTTCAAGTGGCGGATGGAATCTGAGCATGAATTTGAGAAGGGACTAGACAGGCATTGTGATCAATGAGGAAATAGTTGTTTAAAAAACTCCACTAATCCATACATTTAAAAAGCCCCACTACAAACATATTGTACGTTAATTCATATCTATTTACATTCTTTTAAAAATACATTGATGTTTCTTTAATGTTTAAATGATCAAAGAAGAGTCTCTTAAAAATATTAAGGGAAGAAAATTGGGTTGCACTACTTTTATTAGTGGCTTGCCAGTTCAACTATGATTCTGGAGCCAGGGTTCAAATTCCTGCACAGCCATGGAAACCCACTGGCTGACCTTAGGCAAGTAACATTCTTTCAGACTCAGAGGGAGGCAAAGGAAACCTCCCTGAGAACAAATGTTGCCAAGAAAACTTCACGATAGGCACTGGCATAGAGACAGGGGAGTGATAAGGGCAGCAATTTTTTGGGGGGCACTGCCACTCCTTGCCTGCCCTCCCCCATGCACCATAGCCACACCCTCATGTGACATAGCCACACTGCTATGATGTAGCCACACCCCACCCAACCTAGCCACACCTTCCATGAGACATAGCCATGTCCCCCACATGACATAGCCCCACCATGCCTCTTCCACCCACACCCACCCCTGCCCACCCTCTACGCACTCCGAGGTATGCTACTGACAATAGGTTTGCTTTGGGGTCACTATAAGTTGGAAACAACTTGGGTCATGTATATATAAGTAACAGCACATATTACTTTATAGATCTATTCAAGACTATTTACCAGTTGTAGGTTAGAATAAGTACACAGAGTAATAAGAGACATAGAACAATGTATTGACAATACCTTAAACAGTTTAATTTGCACAATTTTAAAGAGCCAGATAAACCTTCAGTGTAGTAAACTGGATAAAATAAATTATTTTGGACAGATAATAATTGTACTACTTGAGTATTTTTTTCAGCCATATGAAAACCAGTGTAGTGCAGTGATTTGAGCACTGGACTATGACTGTGGAGACCAGGGTTCAAATCCCTGTTCAGTCATGGAAACCCACTGCATGACCTTGGGCAAGTCACACTCTCTCAGCCTCAGAAGAAGGCATAGGCAAGTCCCTCTCTGAACACATATTGCTAAAAAAATCCTGTGATAGTTTCACCTTAGAGTCCCCATAAGTCTGAAACAACTTGAAGGCACACAACACTACATACTATATGTGTGCAATAATACATGTGTCCAATAAAGCTCAACTGAAACAATTATTTCGTTAATGTTTAAAAGACAAAAATGCAACAAAGAATTCATTTGTATTGTGGCTACATATTTGAATCTTATATGTTAACACAGTGCAATCCTGTGCATGTTCAATGGAACTTACTCCCAGGAAAATGTGCACAAACTTGCCATCTAATGCTCCTGAGACCATCAGAACATTCAAACAGCTTGTGGTATGTGGCAGTGACTCTGAATTTGTAATGTTTGCTAATGTTCTTGCTGAAGCTTTGATTAAGGCTTGTATCATGCAATTATGCCTTTTGACAAGGGCTTTAAATTACCCTTATGATATGATTAATTTCCTCCCCCCAACATTTTCTTCCCCTTGCAAGTAGAAGTTTATTTGCATTGTTATCAGCTTTGATGGCTTAGTGATAAACAAATCCATGCAAAAGCTTTATCTTAAATTCCTGTTTTTCAAATGATTGTTTGGGATATTTATTTTCAAAGAGACTCTTTTTTTCATTTGTGGTTTATTATATTGTTACTGTCAGTTCTACATCATATCCTTGACACAAGGAAGTCATTTTATTTAGATTTGTTTTCATAATGTTCTTTACACAATCTTGTTTTCAATGTCTCCTTTGTCTCTCTTTCCATGCTTTTTATCATCACTTCTCCCAAAACTTTTGCTATCAAGCTTAATGATACTTGATATGCCTCATCCCAAATTGTCCTGGATATATTATAAAACTAGGAGGACTAATATTCAAGAGACCAAGCATGGTATAGTGGTTTGAGCATTGAATTGCGACTCAGAATACCAGAGTTTGAATCCCTGCTCAGTCTTGGAAACCCACTGGATGACCATGGGCAAGTCACACTCTCTCAGCCTCAAAGGAGAGCAAAGGCAATCCTTCTCTGAACAAACGATGCCAACAAAACCTTGTGATTGGTTCACCTTAGAGTTACCATAAGTCAGGCAAGCAACAAGAACATTCAAAACCACTGGTTTGTTTAACACTTTGTTGTTGTTAACTGTTCATTAAACAGTTGTGCTACAGCACTTTTAATGTACAAAATGTTTTCCAGTTGTTACCCTGTTCACCGTCATTACAAAACCTATATTTTACAAAATCTGTGCGCTAACTTAAAGCTTTGTCTCATAGCTTGGAAAAGTAACTGTTTTGGATTACAGTTTATAAATCTCTATCCAGCATTGCTGGGCTAGTTGGGTGATTCTAGGAGTTGCAGAAAGAAAGAAAGAGGGAAAAAGTATGTTTTACAAGCTCTGCATTGTATTAAAAATGGGCTAGATTGCAAACTGGGTAAGAATACAAGGAAAGCACACAACACAGACATATCAGGTTAATCCCACATCATTACAGTTTAAATCTCAACATTAAGTCAATAGTAATAATTACTGCAACTCATATAATCTCTAACCAGAATAACCAATGGTGAGAGATCATAGAAGGGATGATCCAATAATATCTGGAGTGCCACCAAGTTAAATTGTATGTAGGCAACTAGCAATTAGCCTTAACTCAGATTGAAATTGCAACAGGGGCCAAAGGGTTAAACACTCTCTTGTAACTCCCCTGTCCCCTCTCATCCTGACATATATCTGCCCTCCACTAAACCTGCTACAGTACTTTTAAGAAATAATTCATACAGTTGCTGATTTCATGGATTGTATCTTGTCTGTTTTAGATGGGAATCTGGGCCTACACACAGAGCAGAATGAAATAGACATCAGGAAAGGAATTACAACTTTGCAGAACTTTAAAGAAGATTGACTTCAGGGCAAATAGAATGATCTGAGTAGTGCTAGCATTATATTTTAAGTCCCTAGGACTAAGCATAGTATTCGAGTGGCTTCTAGTTCATTCCTGAACCCAGTTTAAAGCACAGTTCATAATGGTGGAGTAAGCCTTTGTTCATGAAACAGCTTGGAGCCAAGTTACCAAAAGGATCAACTTCTCTTATATATTTCTATTTAGACCTAGATCTCATTGTCAGAGGACATTCTTGGAATATTACTGCCAAGGACAAAATCCAGCAAGAGGGAAGGTATTCTTTGTGACAGCTCCTGATTGTGGAATGACTGTGGAATCAATTTTCTGGAGAAAGTTCTCTAGCACCTACTTTGTACTCCTTCCAGGACAAGATTTTCTTATTTTTCCAGGTTATTTAGAAATATTTTCAGGCCTTTTAATAGACTTGACACTTTGTCTCTTTAAAGTTTTAAGACATGTTTAAGACTATATTAAGGCCATTTCCTCACGGGGTGAGGGAATCGCCCCGTGACGCTACTCACTGGACTTTGGGGCTTCCCAGTCGGGTCCACGCTTCTCCGGAGCAGTGTGTGGCTGCCGCTCCACACTGCTCCGGGGATGAAAATGGCGGCTTCCAGTTGGTCAAGGGTCTCAACCAACCGCTGAAGCTCGCCAGCCTAAAGCCTGCCCCTGGCAGATCGCAGGCTCACACCAATGCGAGCCTGCGAATCTGCATAAGGGAGCAGGCTCGCAGTGGCGCACTCTGTGCTTTTGAAAGACCTGTTTTTAGCAGTCTTTCAAAAGCACACTGGACAACCACTTAGGGTTGTTCCGAAGTGGGCTGGGGTGCGGATCTACGTTAAGTAGGTCCAACCCAGTCCACTTCCAGGTGCAGACGTTCTCCCTGGAGGACGCTCTGCCCCATGTTAAAAACCTCATGTGGAAATGGCCTTAGTTTTGCTACTAATCTTTATGGGCTAAATCCAACACTTGTCCTAAATGGAGGAGATCCATTCAAATGAATAGGATATATTAGTCACAACTAATCTATTGGTTTCAATAGGTCTGTTCTAGGTAGGACTAAGATTGAATTAGTCCTACATATTTTAAGCTGTGATTATCTCCCCCTCATGCACACATACCAGAGGCATATCCAGAGTGGGGCAACTGTGGCGCAAGCCCCAAGTCCCAATGCCAAGAGGGTGCCAAAAAGTGGAACCTACATTCTTCCTGCACCTGGCTTGCCATGCCCCTCCACTGCTGCCACCCTGTTTCACCTACCACACCTGGCTAGGAAGGACCCCTACCGCCATACCTTTGCCCTGTCACTGCCCCGCCCCCTGCTGGGATCTTTCCTGGCCGGGTGGGGGGCAGTGGCAGCTGCAGCAGCAGCTGTCCCACTCGCTGCCCCCTGTAGCCCCACCCCTCCACCTGCCACAGCCCCACCCCCACTGGGATGCTTCCTGGCAGGGGTGGTGGCAGCTGCAGCAGCAGCCCCAGCCCGCTCATTGCAGCCCTGCCTCCTTGCCCTACCACCACAGCCCCACTGCCCCACCCACTGCCCCTGCTGTTGTCCTTCCTGGGGCAGGGGGTGGCAGTGGCAGCACCAAGGGGAGCAATTTGCAGGCTTGCCCTAGGCGCTGGTGAGCCTTGATACACTACCAACACACATACATTTTGTATTTTTCCATTGTTATCTATGGTTCCTGACCTTTGGTCAGCCTAGAAATGCTCTAAATAAATCCCAATTAAATACCAATAAACATGCAACTAAATGAATAAATAGTATATTAGATACTCTAACACACACACATACACAGAGACAAACTTTCAAGTCTTTTTACAAAAATGAAGTTAAAAATAGATCATTTCCTTTCCCCTCTCTTGCCTGTTATTTACTTACTCATAATGAGAAGTGTGAATCAGCTGTGTTTCTATCTTATATGCGTTCCTCTCACGAACTGAGAAAGGGAAGGAAAATTAGTAGATCTACAGCAAATTGCAAAATACATTTCCTCCCCAAATATGCCAGTGCTTAAATGTTTTAGCCTTTATTTTCATTGGGAATAATAGCATTAACACAAACCTTTTCATGGGTTTATTTTTGTGAGAAAGTGAGCTGACAATAAACATCTGCATAGTGCTTGTTTAGGAACCATTCTGAAGCCCTCTTTCTATAATGACAGGAAGGGAATGAAGGGACTTGAGGCTTAAATAAATGTTCTCCATAAACATCATTGTTTCTCAACTGTGCTTTCTGAGATGCAGATAGATCACCCACTGAAAGTTTGTCCTGAAGGACACGAATAACATTCCCTTCTTCAGAATTTTCATAACCCCACTGAAAGTCTGGTCTGAAGTGCTGTTTATGTTCTTCATAGCCCCAGAGTTACAAGCAGTATAAACGTGCCTAATATTTCTCAAACAGCTACAGAGATGGTGGCAAACAATCAAGTTGTATACTCTTTCACATATTAAAAGACTGGAAGACTTTTTAGACCTCTCTGGCCAGGATATCGCAAGCACAGTAGGCTGAAATAAGACTCCCAGTAGACAGAAAGAAGGATGGAATTTTAAGATCTATTCTGGTAGTTTCCACACTAGATTGTTATAACGCTATTATTCCGCTTTCACCCTCCTATGGAATTCTGGGGTTTGCAGTTTACAGAGATGCCGGCTTAATAGCGCTATAACAATCTAGTGCAGAAATGAAGTCCAAGAATCAGTCAGGCACAGAGGCTAACATCAGGATTGCTCTCACCTGCCCATGAAGGGGGAAAGGAGGATTCTTATTTTTAATATAATTAGCAGTGTAATGCCTAACTTGGACTATTTCTGCACTAGTCTGTTATAGCGCTATGATTCCACTTGCAACATCCTATGGAATCCTGGGGTTTGCAGTTTGGGGAGGGGCCGGGGCCGGATGGCCCCTCCCAAAACTGCAAACCCCAGGATTCCATAGGATGTTGCAAGTGGAATCATAGCGCTATAACAGACTAGTGTGGAAATGGCCTTGGTTAGGCATTGCAAAAAAGACAAAAACTCCTCTTTACAAGATGGCAAGACATTTGTTTATTTGTTACTCTCTGGGAATATTTTGGAGAATCTTTTCTGTACACCTCTGTAAAATGTGCCAAACTGGAAAATGTAATAATTATTGCCTTGTTGCACAGACTAGTAAAGATTGTACAACTGGATGGGGGGTTATTTTGTGTTTGTGATAAACTGTCTTGTCCTGTTGTGCCTGCACTATGTGTATGTGTGTGTGTGCGTACACATGTGCTTGCCTGCTTTGTATCACTAGTTTTGCACAAAGACAGGAGTTCTATGCAAAATCTATTTTGTATAAAAACGTATCAAACGTGTGAGAAAAAATCACAATGTTTTAGTCTCATGCGGTAGGTGAGATTTCTCACAAGGCTTGGTGAATTCTTAGAAACTGCAAGATTGTTTTACTATCTCTAAATATAGTAGGATATCTACTAAAATGTGGGGAGAAAAATGAAAGAGAAAGAGATGTACATTTTGAAAAGGGAACTGTGGACTCTTGATATATAGAGGAAGAAAACTCACCCCAGTGCATAAAATGTTCTTGGTGCTATGACTAATGAAAGGCATCGTGCTGTTTTCATTCTATTTGGGTGTGGACAAGACTGGCTTAGCTCAACTGCAAGTTCTCTGCCTTTCATAAGTTAGGACATTCACTTCTAGCTTTCAGTGCAATGTGGAGGCTGTTGTCATTAGCTGGTGGTACTTGCAAGCTGGAAACAAAGAAAAACAGAGGCATGAAGATAACATATAAGAGGCCTGGAATCAACAAGCTATAACTAGTACTCCATGTAGTAAAGATTTCCATGCTTATTAAAACATGCACAACTTATTAAAGCTAATTCTTAGCAATATGATATTTTTAACTCTGTTAATAACATTCCATTGCAGACGATAAGTCTAAAAATGGTTTTATACACACGCACCACTGTCGATTTAGAAAATCAGCCCAGATCCTTCCTTGATCCACTTGATGTGCTTAGAAGAGGAGATAATCTCCCACACATGTGCTTCTGGTAAAATGGCAACCATCCCTGTCTAAGAAATTAACACCCCCTTTAAGTTTATCCCCCTTTTCTCAGCTTCCAACAGATAAATTAAAACCAGCATTAAGCAAGTGCAGTTTCACTTCATGTGCAATTTCCGATCATCGCTCCACAAACACTGTATAGTGGAATAGCCTCAGGCAGTGTTACAATTGAATCATAACCAGTGACATTCTGTTTCCCATCCTGCTGTATTGATTTATCTCCATGGCCCCCTGCAGAGGACTCTACATGCATTCCAATAGGGAACAATGTTAGTAACAGCTGAAATGTGTTATTAAACATCTCTTTCAGCTTGAACTGGAATATTGGAAAACTCAACTGATCCCCAAAACGTCAACTAAAAAAATAATGAAGCCAGAACAAGGGACTCATCCCTGGCTCTCAATTAACTAAGACACATCCTCAGTACTTGTGATTTCTTCCCTCCCTGGCAGCTGCCACGGTCCACATATTGAAGTGGTCTTCAAAGGAATAGTTGCCACATGAAAGCATCATACTAATGTATCATGTGGTAATTAGAGTTTTAGGGACAGTTCACACATGTGTACCTCACCTAATTACTCTGCTCTTGATAACTCACAGCTGAATCTTCAAAAGTCTCAACAGAGAAACATCATGGTTGAGGTAATGAGAGGCGATATAAACATTCTTCCAACAGTATCAGAAGTTGGTCTTCACAGCACAGGCACATCTACTTAGAAGGAAGGCACCATTAACCATAATGCATCTTGCATAGATATAAGTATATATAGGAGTGGGAAACATGTGGCCACATGAATCCCACCCAAGATTTTTCTCTGGCCACCCAAGAAAGTTCCTGGAGTACTGCCAAATTGCCTCCCTAAGCCCCTCTCCGTTGCCACAACAAAAGGTGTATGAAAAGAGTTAACTTTGGGTGTGAAACAGGGCATGTGAAGGTGGAGAACATAAAGTACTGGGAAAGAGGGACATGTGAGGAGGCACAGTTATTTGGATGGAATGTGGAAGAGGAGTTTTCACTTTTCCTATTCGCATTTAACATAAGCATGGGTGCCATATTTGGCCCTTACTGCTCCATAACCTCCCCTTTTATGCTGGAAGGAGAGGTGCATGCACATCTTTAGTGTTGATTCACAAAGGGTGTTAACAGATCCTGTCAGCTGACATTTATACAAATTCATCCCTGCACAGTTAAGGGGTAAAGAAGGTGTTACTTCAAAGAAGTAGCCAGCAGTCGTGTGTGTGTGTGTGTGTTTTCCTCTAACATTCTAACTGGATCAGGACCTGAGTGTAGGGTAAGAGCGCCTTAATCTTCCTTCTGCTATGGTCCTAGTCCAGATCTTGACCACCATGCATGCAATTATGTTGCAAAATGTAGCTACAATTACTCTCCAAAAATTGCTGTTGGCTTTTCTGCAAAGAGAGTATAAGCTAGACCTTTCTTTCTCTGAAAGGGGAAAGATCAGCAAAGTACTACTGATTGACTCTAATTGGACTCCGTGTTGACAGTTTCTACAGAATTATTTAACATTAACATTAAGAACTGACCTAAAAATCTCACATATCAAAAAGAAGGCCTACAGGTAAAGGATGAATCATTTCAGTGGCACGGTAATGGAAAGCTGTTATTTTAGCTGTTCTGTATTTTTAATACAGAAAAGCATGCAGAAACCAAGATCAGAACTATTACAGATAATCATTGCATAAAACCAGTTTAACTTCAGTTAAAATTAGTTTAAATGCCCAAAGACTACAAGTGTCATGTACCAAAAATGAAAATAGAACAGAATAGGGTCTTATACTAGATCAGATTATTTGTCCACTTTGCTCAGAACTGTTTTCTGAATAGATGCTATTCTAACTGGTAATGATTCTCTGCCTCGAGCAGAGATCTTTCATATTACCTGTTACCCAGGCCTTTTCATTGGAAATGCCAGTTCAGGACTGAATCTGATATATTCTTCATGCATTATATGTGGGCTACTGCTGACCTAATCAACTCATCATCATAAAAATACAGTGGCTGCAATTTATATTGCTGAATAAGGAACAATTAAATTAGTGATTCCATGTTCTCATTGTGGATTAATACCCAATAGTCTCAGCCTGACCTGTTTTTAAGCTACACAAAAGCTCCTATATTGGTTTAAGAAATTGGTTTGTGGATGAGGGAGGGGAAATGCAGCAGCATGTGACTTGGTTCTCAAAACAGCTTGGACCTGTAGGGTATCAGTACTCAACTGTAATCTGTTGACAGCACCTAGAACCCAGAGGACTCTAGGAAAACTTACTGAGGCAAGAGAAGAGACAAGTCATGGAAGGAGTAGAAAAGAAGGAATAGAGCCATCTCTGGATAGCGATTGAGACTGTATTGCTTAGTCTAAAACGCAAATCATCCATGACACTTGATTTTGGGTACGGCTCTGAAATCTTGGTGAGCTAGGATGAGGTGATTCAAGGAGATTTAAAGCAAAAAGAGTTTTTCCTCTTTCTAATCCTAGTCTTAAAACTGTATTTCTTAACTTCGCATGTTATTATTTTTGGAAAATACGTTTGCTTCTTTGTTTACTAAAACCAAGGTTAACCAAATGGTAATTTACTGAAACCAAGGTTAACCAAATGGTAATGCTGAAAATCAACATGCATGGTAACAGTGTTGTTGATTTCATGAGGACAGTGTCTCTTTCTCCTGTTCATCTGGGAAGAGCATCACAGGACAAGCAAGGTAAACTAAATGTTTACATCCTCAGATGAGAGCTGTCGTGATCTCATTCATTTGGAAAACAGAGCAGGCAGTTAGTTGTTCTTTCTGGACTGGCTTCGCAGTTGTCTTTAATCCTTTTGGCTTGGGGTTTCATAAGAGAACAGAAAATTGCTTGGAAAATTTAATGGCAAAACTCCTTCTGGCTACAAACAACAGAGGAACAGAAACCAAAGCAGCGAGCAGCATATTATTGAAAACTTATAGGAAAAGTTATCTTGATTCAAGTCTGTGAGTGCTTTCATACAGTAAACCTGGATTCTAGTGAAACTCAACTTTGGCATGTTTTTAATATGGTGAGGAAAACACATTATATAGTCTTTGTAGCCTAGAATAGAAGTGGACGTATCGTTTTTTGAGGGTGTTTTGCAAGCACTGTTTGTTAGAAAAATAGGCAATGTATGCCAAAATTTAGGTGATGGTCTCTTGGCATAGTCCATGGATCAAGGTCTGAAACCAACTGAAACAAATTCCTACTTATAAATATTAAGTTACATATTTTGAATTAAAGCCTAGAGGCTGAATGTTGTTCCACATGTAACTTATGTTTTGGAAACAGATTAGCACACACCCCTAAGTTCATTTCAAATAACCTGGAATTGAACCAATTTGTTTTTGAAAAGTTTGAAAACAAATTGGATGGTTTCCCAAACAAATATGAGGGGTTACGAAAATGAAAGCACTTCCTTGCCATCTCCTGCAACTGTTCCTTGACTTCCTGGATATGGAAATAATGATAACAGAAGGAGAAGACAGGGAGAAGGGAAAATTTCCCTCCCCTGTTGCCATTCTGATGTACTCCACAACACTGGCTCTTGGGATTTGGACCACCACAAGAAGCCACCACATCATAAGTGTTCATGCACTGCAGAATATGTCAGGATGATGAGATGGGGAGGAACACTTTCTTTTCAGTGCCCCTCCTGCTGCTACTGGCATTGGGTCTAGGCCATTTCCACACTACACTGTTATAGTGCTCCACTTTCAACTTCCTATGGAATCCTGGGCTTTGTAGTTTAGGGGGGGCATTTAGAATTCTCAGCCAGAGAGCTTTCTGCCTCAGTATACTACAAACTCCAGAAATCCACAGGATGTTGGAATAATAGCACTATAATAGTGTAGTGTGGAAATGACGCTACATTCAGTTTAAGAGAAGCAGGACGGTGCTTTGGGAACTACTGGGGGAAGAAACTAGGAACCCTTCTTTGCCTTGGATATTGATCCATTGATCTGAACTTTGAAAACTTTCATTTAGACTACAGATCCAAGAATGTCCCAGTCATTGTTCTGCTTTCTGAGGGATTCTAGAAATTGTAGTTCAAAGAAAGTACTTGTCTAATCTATGCTAATACTACCATGTCTCCAATTTTGAAATGACATTTTTGGACTACTGCTCCCAGAATCCCCAGACTCTCCAGATCTGGGACCATTGTCCAAATAAGGACCTTTTTACTGCACAGTATATTCTAGTTCTGGTCCTGCAAATTACACATGGGAGATCTAATGCACTTAAAGAGCCAATGTAGGGGCTCATGTCTGAGATAAGAGTCAAAGCAAGAGTTTCCTAATCCCATAGCTCAGTCTCACAGCCATTATAATGCAACAAGATGGTGCAGAGGGTGAGAGTTAGTAATATTTCCTAAAGTAGTAAAAGATGGTCTCATTTGTCTTTTAGGTAATCTTTTAAGAACCCCAGGCTATTAAAAGTCTTCTTTTCTGAGAAAGATTCAACCACATTTCTATGGTATATTAATGTGCAATATCAAGTAATAATACTAGTTTGCTAAATTTAGACTTGATACAAAAAACATTACTGAGATCATTTCATTCCCTAGTCCAGAGCTTTCCAAACTGTGTGTCACAACACATTAATGTGTCGACTGCAGTGTTGCTGCCACTGCCCTGGACCAAGAAAGACCCTGGTGAGGGCAGCAGTTAGTTAGTTTAACTTCCAGTTTGCTGGTAACTAACCCCTTAGAAGAGACTAGTGTATATACTTGGTGTTCCCCGGGATTTTATTTTCTCATAGGTAATACTTATAAAGATTTGAGATCCTGTGTCTCTAATTCCCCAAACTGTCTTGTCCAGTACCTGTAACTTTTCCCCATATTCCCCAATCCGATCTGTATTCAGAATTATTGACATACAGAGATTGGGTCCCTGGGGGAATATACTGCCCTCCTCCTTGCAGCTGGGCCCCATCTCCATAGCAACCAGCCAGGTCCAAGAGCTCTCTGGCTGAGAATTCTAAAGATCCCTCCCTAAACTACAAACCTCAGGATTCCATAGAATCTTCTCAGGCAGCCAATCATACGAGGTCTTCTCACCTGACACAATCAATCATGTGAGGTCTCCTCTGCCTGACATGGACAAACAGACAAACTTTAACTTTTAAATATTAGATAAAACCAAATTACCATGTCACAAAATGATGCATGTCTAAAAAGTGTGTCACCAACGTGAAATGTTCGGAAAGTTCTGCCTTAGCCACTAATATGGTTATAGTGCAAAATACATACTATCCAAGGGAGAAGATATGAACTTCATTCCCACCTGTTTGCTGGGGACTACTAGAGCTTGCAGCAGCTACTTGCTTAGACTATGGGCCTATCTGCACTTCACTGTTATAGTGCTATTATTTCACTTTCAACATCTTGTGGAATCCTGGGTTTTTTTTAATTTACTGAGACCAAAGATCTCTCTGGCTGAGAATTCTAAATGTCCCCCCCTAAACTGCAAACCCCCGGATTCCATATGATATTGAAGGTGGAATAATAGCCCCACAACAGTTTAGAGCAGAAAGGCTCTACCACTCTCAGAATACCAGAGCCAGCCATGCTAGTGCAGAAATTCTCAGAATGGCAATCCTGCCCCCCACTCCCAATTAAATATCTCCAAACTGTGGGGACTACACTGTTTCATTACTTGGCATTTTCCCTGGAGCATTCTGGCCATATTTTCAAAGGGATGATCACAGCTGGGAAGTCATGGACAGCCAAGGGGTTGCTTGGGGCAACAGTTTATCACACACTCTTTTTAAATTACTAAAAAGAAACCACAGTTCCCTCATCAATATGTACTGTATTTGCCAGTGTATAAGATGCACCAGAGTATAAGAAGCACCCTATTTATATGCCGGCAAATACTAGTTGCCAGTGTATAAGACACACTGGTGTATAAGATGTGCCTTATTTTCAAACAGTACTTTTCAGGGAAAAAATGAGTCTTATACTCCAGCAAATACAGAAAATAACTACCCCACAAAATGTAAGTACAGCACGAAGTGAAGATGCAACCAGAGACCCTTTCCTGCTATACAGTTATAGCACTTTGATTCTGGTTAAACTATCATGGCAACATCTAGAAACATCTGAGGTTTGTAGTTTGGCAAGAGTGGTGTAACTACAATCCTGGAGACCAGGGTTTGATTCCCTGCTCAGCCGTGGAAACCTACTGGGTGACTGTGGGCAACACACACTCTCAGCCCCAGAAAACCCCATGATTGGTTTGCTGTAGGGTCAGAAATAACTTGAAAGCATGCAATGAAAAGAAAGGCAGTAGAGCTCTCCAGTTGAGGATTCTAAGCACTCCATCCTAAACTGCAAGTGACAGGATTCCATAAGATGGAACTATGACAGTTAAAATGGAATCATGGAGCTATAATTGTGTAGGATAAAAGAACCCTGGGGCTGAAACTGAGCCTGGTATATTTGGTATTTTCACAGTTTTTGTGTGATATTTTTCCTCTTTCTAAAAGAGTGTTGGGCTACTGTACCAAGGCAGGGCCCTGCTTTTAACTTCATGTTATTGCCAAACAAAAAAGTGATGCTGCATTTCATTTTCAAACTATTTTTGGAACATGTTCTTGTGGAAGTGAGGAGGGCCAACAGGAGTTGAATTAAGCTAAACCACAGCATTGGAGGTGGTTCAGGGCTATTTAGGAGTGGAAAAACAATGTCTCTTTCAAGGCTTTAATGGATGCACTAACAGTTTTAAGGTAAAATACCCTAGGGTTTTTGATTGCACTGTTTCGACTTCAGCCTTACTGCCTTCCCTCAGACTGAGTTTCAACACCTTTGCCTTACTCCAAAGGGCTGCGTCTTTCGCCTTGACCTTCAGAATGTTATACCATTTCCAGGAACAATTTCCCCTCTTTCTTCAACAGAGACCATCCAGTGTTTCTTCATTATTCATTCATCCTCTGCTCTTCACATTTGTTGGAGACTCCTAGTCATACTGGTCCTCTGCTTGTCTCTCAGCAAGTGCAATTACAGGCAAAAGTAATAGTGAATAAAAATCATATAGCTGAATTAGAAGTTAATACTAGGAAAACTAGTAGAAGGAAAGATTCACTACTATAGATTAACTTTCACTATCTATCTGCACTTCAGTTCTTTTGTGTCACTTACTGAATTACCTAACATGATAAAGTAAATTGGGAGCTCATTAAAGTGTTCAGCACTTGCCAAGTGTAAAATGAACATTTCTGGTGCATTATCTTCTATCTTCTCACATACTCACATCTGTGTGTGTGTGTGTGTGTGTGTCTTTAAGTTCCTTGTCAACTTACAGGACTTAAGTAATGTAGTCGTTGCTAAGTTAACAACTTCAAAATCCAAATGTTTTTCACACACATTACAAAATGTTACACTACTACCATCTTCTGGGCAATCTGTAAAAAATGCTTTTCTTAAAGCAAAGACTTCTAATTTATTTCCACACAAGCAGGGTTAGCATCTCTATGCAGCTAGAGGTATCAAAAATACCATAATTTTCAGTCCTCAAAGTAGGAGTTCTGTATTCCCAGCTACTGATAAGTGAGTCCTGAATAAATTATTTCTGAATAATATCCTCTACCCCAATGCTCAAGAAGTGATTTTGTGTTCTAGAAATGAATACAATCGGGAAATGTGTATAATAATCTTAATGTTTTGATCCAAAGTTCAGAAGCAATCTGATCAGAACTGTGAGAAACAAGCTGGTAGAATTCTGAAAGGGGTAATTGAAAACAGTCTGGCAGTATACATAACTGGGAACAAGTCAACACTTTAAACAGGGAACAATGCGTACTTACAAGTAAAAGCAAATTGAGGCTGGCATTCTGTTAGGGAAATACATTGGTGTAAGTCCAAATTGGTTAGAAACTTCTCTTTCTCTCTTGTGAAATGACACCCCCCTCCAAAACAATCCATCTTCTTCGTGTGGCTCCCCCTCTCTGCAAGCGTGTAGTGGCTGATGGAGAGTGAGGGACGGCTGAGAAACTTCTGACCATGGGAGTATAACTAAGCACAGAAGAATGAAGGAATCTCCCAAGACCTCCCAAATGGTCCTCCGAATTTCCTGGAAGATGATGCCATTATTGTGCATTTGGCTATAGTCAGACAGCTGGGCATTTCTTAGCTGTTCCCCATTCTCCACTAGCCACTTTCTGGCCATGGAGAGGGAGAGACACAAGGGGGAAGGGGAAGGGCGAAGACATTTTGTAGTTCTCCCATTGTGGAACTTTACAATACATCTCCTAATGCTGGGTCTCAGCCTGAACATTCAGAAATTTCTACCTTTCTGAAAAATTAGCAGTAAAGGCCTATATCTGGGGTGGTCAACTGCAATGGGACCTACACCATTGAATTTTTCACAAAATTCTACCAAAAAGCCAAGTTGGATGTGGTTGGAAGTTCCTGCTTTTCCTAGGTGAATTTTTTTTTTTTGGTAGTTCTTTGAGGTGGGGGAGGCAGTCCATTGAAATTTGGCAATCTCAGGCATTTTTCACCCCTCCAAATGTGTTTGAAAAAACACATAATTTGCATTTAAACATTAATTTAAAAAACTAAAGTAAAATGCCTTCACAAATAAAATTTTAATCCAGCATCCAACATAGTGCTGGGGGAAAGCATTGCTACTCTAGAAAGGCATTGCAAATTGTGGTGCCAGAACAGGAAAAGTGATTTCTTTTGTAGATGAAAGAGGTAGTTCTTTTGTAAAAAGAACCCAGATAAGAGTCTCCTCAGATAATCTTTCTGCACAGGCAGCTTTATATGGACTCTTTCAAATCTGTTTTTTACCTATGCAAAGAAAAAGTATGCCTGGTTTTTGCTTCCCCAATAATTTCCTGTCCCTGATCACTAACATTTTGTAACAAACAAGGCCATATCTTAGGAGGTATTATCTATGGCTATCTGCATGTGGAAGCCTGTTTTATACTGGATTTCACCTGTTAGATAATGGACTAAGATTTTTTTCCAAGCATGAAACTATAGAAGTAGATTAGAATGATCATAAATAGCTTTCAAAATATTACTTAGGGAGAGAAATAATAATGATAATAAATATTGCTACCTGCACTCAACAAGTCTACACATCAAGAGATAAGGATATTGCCATAAAATTGCTGGACATAGGAAGCACATTACTGCCAGACCTCTATGGTTTGCTGATTAATGGCTTCTTTGAGTATAATATAAGATTTATTGTATTATACCTACAGCCAATAATTGGATAATCCCTGTGAAATGCAATAATTTTTCCAAAAGGTTTGTAAAGTTAATGCACTCCAGGAGAATGGAAACAGCTAGGAATTTGGTTTCAGAAATTATTGGCAGAAGTGTATAATGAGCAGATTTTAGTAAACAGGAGCTCTTATGAGAAATATATAGAGGGTATGAAAAAGAAGGAATATTAAAAATGCTGCCCAAAGAGTACAGTCTCTGATCTCATGCCAATTTTCTGTGACTGTTGATTTCATAGTGCACTATCTCAACATCCATTTTTATGAGCATAGATTTGGATCTAAACATGTTTATGACACCTCCTAAATTGAACAAAATTTGGTTAGTTTGTACAAAAAGAATTACATTTATAAAGCAGCAATGCAAACTGAACATCCCATTTTAAAATTATTGAGTAAAAGACTTAGCTAAAGTTAAGCACTTTTAAGTTGAGCTGTTTTCAATAGAAGACTAAAAAACATAACTTGCCTTTCTCCCATGTATTTTTAATTTTGAGTCTGAATTATTTTGAGTCTGAATCTATTTGTTGTTGTGTGCCTTCAAGCTGTTTCCAACTTACGTCGATCCTAAGACAAACCTATCATAGAGTTTTCTTGTCAAGGTTTGCGTAGAGTTTGGCTTTTCCTTCCTTTGGGGCTGAGCAAATGTGACTTGTTCAAGGCCAGCCAGTAGGGTTCCATGGCTGAGTGGGGATTCAAACCCTATTCTCCAGAGTCCTAGTCCAATGCTCAGACCACTACACTGTGCTGGCCCTTGTCTGAATCTATAGCATCTATTAAAAACCTAAGTGCATAAAGCCATTTGTGTCATATTTTTAGAACATGTTAATATCATTTTTTTTCTGGACCTTGGACTAAATAAAAACTGGGACCAAATCTAATTGTAAATCTCAAGTTTGGTATATACCCCAATGAAACACACTTGTTTACCATCTCTTTCCTTTTAAATTACCATTAAAACATATCTGTAGAACTGAGCATCACAATGGGCATATGGAAGATTGTTTGAAATGACAGGCTTAAATTCACCAACTGTTCAAATGAAAATAAATTTACCATGTATATTTATTAATTAGAGAGCCAGTATGGTTTGAGAATGCTCAAACTAAGACCTGAAATCTGGTTTCGATTCTCTGCTTGCCCATGGAGACCCACTAGGTGACCTTGGGCATGTCTCACACACACACAGCCACATAAAACCCTGTGATAGGTTTGCCATAGGAGTGCCATAAGTCAGAAATGACTTGAAGGCACACAACAATTTACAATTATCTATCATTTATAAAGGCCTTAAATACTAAGTCTATAAGATGTATTTCCCATCTTTTTCCAAAGAGTTGATCAAATGTTCCCAATCTTTCCTCAAACTATTTAATGTTTTGTGTCTTGTAATATAATGAAAGCCATCATCATCATCATTGGCTTTATTTTACCTTTTATTCCCCCAGGTTTCAACTGTAGAAGTTGGGGTTAGATTACAAACAGATAGCACAAAAAATCCCGAAGCTATCTATCTTGAAATCTGCTTGGGTAGGTCAGATTTTACATAAATGTGTTGGGGGAAAAAGGTAATAGTCTTTTTGATTTTCCAATACAAAACAATGGGAGATGGCTAGCATTCTAATTTTCACAGTTTTGATCCAAATGTGGGCTTCAGAATGGATTCAGTCCAGGTCGATCAAGATGAAAGCCAGATTATCAGATCCAAATTGAATCAGGGCTCCAATGTCACAGATCGTTCTAACTCAACTCAAGAAATGTGGGTATATACCAGGACACTACAACAACGCTGTGGGTATAACAATGCTGACCAGTTTATAACACACAGTCTTTCACCTACAACTTTGTCTCCTACAATGTGGTAAAATAATAATAAAAGAGTTTATACAAAAACAAAGATTTTATTTGAGATCAAATGTATGTTCCACTAGGTATATATTATCCTTGTATTTATGATATGTCCAAATCTTGTAGAAGGGAGGGAAGGAGAGAGGGAGGAGGGGGGGTAGATTACTGAAATATTTTCGTTGGATCAGAACAAGCAGAATTATCTGAGTTGCCTGCCTTCTGGCTTGCCTCTAGAATAATGTAGAGTGTGAGAGCTAGTTCCTCAAAAGTAGTTATCTCAAAGAAAACTGCACCTCTTGACAAGTAGGTGGATGTGTGTTTGTTTATGTTAGACTAAATCAATCAATTTGAGATTAGGTGGGCTGTTCCACTCAAGGGAACCCATGCCACAATTGTTCTATCTATCTATCCATCCATCCATCTATCCATCCTCTCTCTCTCTCTCTCTCTCTCTCACACACACACACACTAAATATATAGTTTCTTCATGTAGCCCATCCTTGCTTTGTTTCACTCAGGAATGGGAGACCCACAACCTAAGACTCACAACCCAAGACTAAAAATCTGTAGATCTTCTTCTTCAGCAGTAGCAGTGGTAGTGGTAGTTATTGCTGCTGTTTATTAGCCTTTTTTATATCATTCCCGTTCCATAAAACTGGGCCTCAAAGCAGCTTAAAAATTGCAAGATGTCTGACAAATTAAGGTACTCTATGGAAACGGGGATGGAAACTGCAAGGCCGTCCTGATGTCATTGAACTTAAACTCCCAGCTTTCTTCACCACTAGCTAGAGTCACCGGATGTTGCAGGTCAACAACATTTGGAGGGCTCCACTCTTTTCACCCCATCATCAGATCAAGAAAATATCTCTTACATATATACTGCATATATAAGAAGTAGTTTTACACTTTGTGGAAATCACAAAGCTGTTTGTAATTTGTTGCTGGGCCAGTTCCATAAGTACAATAAAGCAATTGGCAGTTCATCCACACAAATTGTGGAAGAATTTATTAGCAAATAAACAAATTAGAATCCAGTGTATTAATGCAATCAGGTTTCAAGCTGTACAGTCCTAAAATAGCTCTCAGTCATGTCCAAAAACAATCCTTGATGAGGGACCAGCCTTTATTTTCATAGTAATGGCTGTATCTGTTGTTTACCTTAAATTTAATGATTTCCATTGGTTTCACTGTATCCAAGATCTTTGAATGTCCCTATAGACAAATCTCATTAAACTCTCTGTGTCCAAACTAGAGGGGGAAGAAAAACATTTACACTAAATTGGTTTGAAAGTTTAACCTTTCAGCACATTTGGGAACAGTGATCAAGAACAAACCTCATCTTACAGTAAAAATACAATTCTCTCAGCCACATACTGAATCTTTTGCTATTGTATCCCTTGATAGAACGTGTTTCCTGCTTTTCCTACATCTGTCTTTTGGATTATTACTGTCTTCAAGACAGAAACAACTTTTCTTTCCCATCTTGCATAGAATTAAGCCCATATGGATAGTTCATATATTTCAAAAATTTAAAGAAAAATAATTAAATCCAATCAATGTAAATTATCTATTATCCATTAATATATGTTTCAAATATCGTGGAAGAATAGTAGTGACATATTTTTCCACCCTTTGAATGCATGCCTAAGGGCAAAGTGTAAATTCTAAGGCACATAACCTATTCATTGTCAGGGTGCAGAATCCATTTATTATAGATTAATCATTGCAGATCTGATTTTGTTCACACATTTAAAACTCTTTTGCTTTCACCATTAAGTCTCAGCTTATCATTAGAAACCTGGGCTGCGATGGATGTTAGTTATACTAATATAAGACTTAAGTAAAATACATTGGAAGTGTCTAAAATAAAAAAAATAAACCTTTAACTAGAATAGTGCTGATAAATAGCACTGATAAATAGCATGTTCTCTTTCTACTCTTGGAATGTAGCATTAACTACCTTGATATTGTATATATAAAACAGCACAGTCATTGCATGATGTAATCATAATGCTGTATACCTGTTTAGAAAGATTAATGACTGGTCAGAGAATGGCGAGCTGGAATCCAACCCAAAAGGGAAGTAGTTTTTAATTTTAAAAAATGTCAGTGCTCACAACACTTGAAAGTAAAGCAAACAATGATCCAGGCACTTGGTTGAGCCTCAAAATATTTTACATACACACACACACACACACACACACACACACAAAATGCTTCTGGGAATGTATAACTGGCAATGCTGGCAGGTTAACTTTCAAAATAAGTGCTGGACACATGAAGAGACTGCTGAGACACATCAGAATGATGAGAATGGATTGGAAAAAGCCTTCAAGTCCAAACCACAGTACTTAGGGATAATTCATACATTCGTGTACATCACCTGATCTTTCATCGTTTGGCAACTTACAGCTATTTGTGGAAACTGTCTCCACTGGATATTACTGTGTCTGAGGTGATGTCAGGTAGTATGAAAGCTTTGTCTGTGATGTTTGATCTATCTGGGATGGCACTTCACAGATCATGACTTGATACATTCCAGTCCTTAAATGATGAATATGCATTCAGGGGCATGTCAGCACACCAAATTTAAAGTGTTCCTCACAGATCTCCTAAAGAGCCTCTTGTGATACATTTTAGAACACTGCATCCTGGAAAACCATTCCACCAACAAAGCTTGGAATTCCATCCTTGTTATAGAAGTTCATTAAGAATGTTTCTTCAGCAATTCTAGCTGAAACACCTTCTGTTTCATGTAAAGGGCGCAGACTCCTTTTTCAGAGAGACTTTCAAGATGCAGCAGCCTGTCTGTTATAAATCACTCCTCAAATGCCCAAAGAGTGTGTTTGACAACTGAAAGCACTAGCTGTCTATAAAAGTGGGGGATGAAAGGCAGACAACAATTAGGAGAGTTCAGATGATTTGAGAGACCTGCTAACAATCAAATTGCAATTTGGGAAGATACTCTAGCTTTGTTGTGGCAGAGAACTATTGTCTGCATATGATCTGTATTGTTTGGAAATAGGGTAAATTAAGTGAATTAATCCTGATGTAAATATGTAGAACTCAATGGATTTTAGAGAAGTTGTGTTCCTCAGTAAATCATAGAATAATTGGTATTTGTTTCAGTTGTGCATTTCATAAACTTTTTAGCATATTTGAGCTGCAATGATCTTGGGTCTTGTTGCAGAGGGGCAGGGGTTACACTTGCAGACGTACTTTTTCCAACATTGAATATCGAGGTATCCGACATTCAGGACTTTCTTATACAACAGTTTTACTCAGCAGCAGCATAGCTGATGGATGCTATCTGGATACTGCTCCACTCTCTGATTCAAACAGCAACTGATTGGCTTTGGGCATGTGTGTGAAAATCTTCCTTGTAGAACTGCTGGGATTGGCCAGTTCTGTCCTCTCTGTTTGGTGCTCAAACTTCCAGGTGAATATCCTGGCAGAAGTGTACGCTTTGTCAGCCTCAGGCAGGATCTTATAACTTAATCTGACTGCCTCTCAATCATTCTTATCATTTTGGAAAAATATCAAAATGCAATTGCCTACTAAATCAGAGCTCATGCACACTGTGCTGGAAGCAGAATGTGTGGGGACTGGTTGTGGGTACACTCTGCAGATGTTCTGTAAAAATTTCATGTTCATATTTTGGAGACAAGCACAGGCTGTCTTAGTCACCCTGTGGCAGGAGTAAGAATTAGAACATACACTCTTATTGTCTGTTTGCACTAAGTTCTTAATTTTCAAAGCTACTAATTTCTCTTTCTCCTTTTTCCTCTTGTTTTCCCTTTTGGTAACTCTTTATTATGGGAATACTGTTCCAGGTCAGGTGAAGTCTTAACTGTGCAGTCTTCAAGTTTTTAAGAGTCTTAAAACTCAAATATTTCAGTTTGCTCTTTGCCATTTCCTTTAGATTCCTCCAGCAATTTCTTTCTCTGTCTTTTCTTTTTCATCATTGCCTAATTATTTAGACTATAAGCCTACAGACAGGATCTTTTAAAAACTCTTAACTAATGTATAGTGGTAGTTGTCTTAGGCACTCAAAGAACAACACATACATACTTTTTGTTGAAAGTTTCACAGGATAGGCAGTACTGACACAAATGGCTCTGCTAAATAATTTATCCATGATTTGCCACACAGTTGGGGACTAGAAATGAAAAGAGCTTTGTTAACAACCTACTACTCCCTGTTGATAATCTTCATCATCCTTTCCTATGCATTCAGGGCAACTTTTCCATGATGTCTCTAATATGAATGTGAAGGCAATGGAACTGTCGTGGTTTATACAAAACAAAGATGAAACTTTGTAGTCTTTGGGCCCCAGAAGCAAATAAGATTCTTTTGGGGAGGCAGGGCGTGACTGGGATGCGCTAGTAACACTTTCAGTATTATCCTCAAAGGATCAGCAAGTTGGCAATGTTTCCATTTTGTTGTTAATGAATACTTTCTCAGCCAGTTTCAATACATTTTAGGCATTCTTATTCTCTGAATTCATATATATGGGAGCAACTAATGCTGATCCTTTAAGAAGAGGACAGTTTTTAAGGTACCTTTCACGTTGCAGTTACAGCAGTAGCAAATATATTGTGAAATGTTTTCAAACCATTATGCTATATAAAACAGTTGAGTTTTTCATGACTCTGGAAAGATGTACAAAGCTGACTTGCTTTGCCACATCTTCTGTTTCACTATATACAGGTATATGTAGAGGCTACAGAATGGCAAATTAACCGGGTTACTGGCTGATGTTTTATGGCAGGGGTGGGAAAGTGCAACTGGGCCAGGGGCTATTCTCTCCATTAGCCCAGTGCTCAGAGGCCACTTTTTTTTTGCCAATGTTTTAAAAATAAATGCAATAGTTTTTCTTTTCCTTCTCTGGTACTAGTATGTTCAAATTTTGCATATTCAATTTCATCAGAATCTTATAAGCTGCCTTTGGCATTATCATAATATTGTTGCTTTTGTTTCATTTTGATGCTAATATTAAATGTTGATGTACATATACTAGTTAGGAGTGAATGATGTATAAAAAATGAATTCGCCTACAAACCCCCCACTGAGTTTGAATTTTTTTTTTAATCATCAAATTATACTGAAGTTGCTTATATTCAATACTACATTTACAGATTAATACTTTGCCTTCTAACTGTCTGTAATTTTTTTCAACTGTTTCTCCACTTCTTCCACAAATGCTGGAAAGCTCTGATCCAAGAGGCACAAGCGAATAAAGCTGCTTAAATCTTCAGCATTCCACAGGGAGTGACGATATGCAAGAGGCAGTGCAGTATTTGATGACATCATGTACTGAAAAAAGTGAACAAAGTCAACTCCGTTTTAAAAAATCTCTGAAGTTTTAATAGTTTATACTTTTAAAACAAGTCTTTTTTTTCAGTTCACATACCATGTTGCCTAAATGATTGTTTCTTTGACAAATCAGCTGTAAAAAGTGAAGACCAATTTAAGTTCACTTTCAGTATTTGGCCACATAATCAGAATAAAATATTACTATGTAAATAGTGAAAGGAGGATAATGTTTGTCTTCTAAATAGTCTTTTCAAATTAACTAAGATATTAAGAATACAGTCTGTATACTGAAGAACTGGCATTTACACTGTGGTTTAGGCATCATGTCAAATTTTCTCAATTCCAGTTTGAATTTTTTTTTTTTTAATCTCATATCATTTGACTGAGCCAGCAGAAGTCTGGGAAAATAGTACACTTCATTCTTTTAACAATTTCCTGTTGAATGGAATTAGACAAACATGATTCTATTATACCCAATAAAGGAGAACTAACTGGCTCTGAGGAAAAACAAATGGAGACAGGGAAGGTCATTCCTTGTAGAGGTTCCATTGTTGTTGGACCCCTTTCCAGGGCAGGAGGCTCCCATCCCTTCTAAGACTAGGCTGAGTCCTCTCCCCTATGTTTGGCAAAACTACACCATCAGGACTTCTGTATAGCTTAGCCCCTTCAGGAATTATTAATCTGAGGTGTACTAAATGATTAAGCACAAAAAACATTAAGACAACTACAGTAGTTGAGCCTCCTAGCAGTTAAAGCCATATACAATCTATCCTGTTTGGGAATAAAGTCCATTGGAAGGTCATCTACGCATACATTGTATTTACATGAGTATTCATTGCCAATGCTGACTGAGAGTGATAATTTAATGGGAGAAGGTAATTGTTTTCACCCTGACAGAAAAGCTATGGTGAAAGCCTGCCTGGAGATTCCAGGTCACAGCAGGAGGTAGACAGTCTTAACCTACGTGGCCCTAAGAAATATTCATACTACCGTTCTTAAAATTGTTTCACAAACTTTAAAGTTGGGCTTACTTTCTGCAATAGAAGATAGGAGAGAGCTTGCAGCAGTGGTTGCTATTCTGTATGGTAAAGTAAATTATGAAAAGGAAAGGTCTGCTATGACATTGTGACTCAGAATCATTCTGAGTGAGTAGCATCTACAAAATATGTTCTTTTTCTGTAATTGCTGTTTGCATTTTGCATATGCTCTAGAAAGAGTTTCAACTTTGGGATACTAATAACTTGACATGAGTATCAGGGGTAGCTATGTTGGCCATAACGAAAAAATAAAATCCATTTGTTTTATTGCAGCATCCAAAAGGCACAAAGCCCATCAAGCTAGCTTTTGAAGCTCTCAAGCTTCTTCCTCAGGCATTGGGGGGGGGAGTGACACTGTTGTGTTCACATGTTTTACTTTAAGATGTCACAGGAGGGGTGTGTGTGTGTGTGGACAAAAACTAAGGCCACTCTCTCCCATGACCACGAGCTGACTGGGAACAAGGGCAGTAAAAAAGAAGCAATAAACTTTGGCTTTGGGATTTGAAGTTACAACTCAAATGGCTTCAAATGGAGAAGCAAAACTTTACTGCTTCTGTTCTACTGCATTTCATACCCTCATATAGTAACCTATGCATTCACTTAGTGGGATCTTATATATTTTCCCTTTAGTTGATATGTTATTTTATTTTAATCAATTATGTAATGTTTCATTTATTACTTTGTCATTTCCTGCAGAGTATTCACATTGCTAACTGCTGCAGTTGTTAAATTATTACTTCTTATTATCGTATTGCAATGCATTGTATTTTGTGTTTTCACTGTTTCATAAAAACATACAGGAAAATAAACATAATTCATAATTTTGCCTTCCGGTCTTGAGCCTCTCCCATCTTAAAAACAGTTCCAAGGCCTCTGATCCTCCCCCTTGGTTTAGTGCCCTTGTAGCCTCCCCTGTTAAATGGGGAGATGTTTCTCTGTTATCCGCCATAGGGAAGGTACATATTTGAGAACTAAGATGTTGTAGTGAAAAGAAAAGCATATGTAAAGAAGAGGAATATGTGTGGTAATATTTGTCATTCTAACATGTTCATCCAGTAGCACCTTCACACATATTAGCATATATTTCACCAAACCATAATATCTTGATATTAGGAAATGTTTGATTTCTAAAAAATATTACATTTCTGCAATAGTTGGTTGTTCTTCCTATCCCACTACATACATGAATTGCCCTATGTCAGCTATTTACCTGTGCCAGCTCTGCCACTGATATTCTTCGTTCTGGAGGATTTTCAACCTAGAAGGTATTGAAGATAAATTTATAGAATTGCCAGCACAAGAAAACTGGTACAAAATATGAAAAGGAAATATTTTTCCCAATTTGGGAAAGAACATATGCCTTCTAAGAGAACATATGCTTCTTGGTACATAGCCTAGATGTACTGTGTATGCATTTACATGAGGAAGGCAGGAAGGAAAAAGAGAGAGAAGAGTTCCCATTCATAAAAAAAGAGCAATAGGAAAGAAACATGAATGAATTGAAAGAAAAACAGAAAGAAGGTGACTGTAAAGAATCTTTTCAAACAAGATAAGGACACCTGCTCTACCTCTTCATCCTAGGCCTCTGGCAATAAAAGGATAGAGAAAAGAGAGAAAGAGAAAGACTCTACGAGATGAGAAATGGTTACTTGGTTTTCTCCAACAAAACACAACATGACAAGGAAAATATTGATGGGAAGATCTGAGAAAGAATTCTTGGGAGGGTTTGTTTGAGAGAAGGTTGTCTGGGACACAGGCACCGAAGGAATCCTTATCTGAGTTAAGTTGATAATATTTCCTCCAGAAATGGTCTGTTCCACACTTCTGAGTCAATTCAGGTGGTTAGATTACCATATAGTGAGGAACATTTCATACCATAAACTACATTTGTTTATCTAGGTTCCCTAGCTATTGACTGTGTGTTGGCCATAAATTAAGTAGATTTAAAGAATCTTCCCAACCCTCCCAGATAAAGGCTTCAATACAATGTATAGGTCCAGCTGAAATAGATCCCTCGAATGAACAGAAATTCAAATACCAAATCCCCATTCATTCAATGGATTTACTCTAGTTGGTACTTATAACTGGATTTAGGCCATTATATAAGCAAAAGTCATCTTTGCTGAAGAAGATGTGATGATGTCTTTTTATGTTAGGATATGACTTACAATATTTGACAAGTTTTCAGTAAATGTCCAGAAATATACATATTACACCAATGAATGCTGAGTGCCTGCATTCATCAGTGAGATTGTCAGTATTGATCAATGTATGTTTGTTAAAGGTGGATCGATAGTAAAGAACATTGCATTTGTAGAACTTTGTGTTCTCTTAATACAAAATATAGGCATGTTGGTATTCACTGTGTGCTATTTGCTATAAAAGACACAAGAGATATGATACAGAAAACAAACATTACTATATTCAGACCACAGCCAGGACATGAGCAAAGGACAAGAACATGCCCACCCCAACTCATGAGGAGAAGGTGACTAAATGGCTGTTGAAAGTAGAAAGATGACTTTGGCTTCCATTGCACCTAATGTAACAAGTTAATGTGGGATGTTGTGAGGCAATACACAGCTCTGTTGTACAACTCTGGGGAACAGCTGGACAAACATTGATGGAGAACAGTCAAGAGGGTGTTCCTGTTGCTCCCCAGCATCTGTTGTCTGAAGTAGTCACCTCTGGATCTTAGCAGGCTTCCATCAATCACAAAAACTTGCATAGAAATAGTTGACTGACTGGAAACAGAAGAGAAGCTTCCAACTATGTATGTAAATATTTGGTTATAATTCCCACGGGTAACACAACTGGATCAAAACAGACACTCAGAGCAAAAGTAAAAATCCATAAAATACTGTGGATGGCGAGAATCTTCAAGACTATTGACACTTACTTTACATTTTCTATATAAGAGGTACACTAATGAAAGTCAGCATATGAAATATTTACCAATTAACTTATGTAACTGCAGTCAAGATAAAAAGTGCATTCACAATTATTCATTTCCCAGTCCAAAAAAAAAAAAAAGTCAGGAAGCCCTAATGGGAATAATAATAGAGAAACTTTTGTGCAGTTTTCTCTCAACATTCAGAGAAACAAGTGGCTTTTCTGTACACAAAAGCACATTTTCTGCCTAGAAAATGCAGGAAATGTGGGGGGAGGGGTACATTGTGAAGGATTTTTTTTTTTTTTTAAGAAAAACATGTTTTTCTATACAAAAAAATTCTGGAGAACATTTTGGGATACCTGAATATGGGGAGAATGTGTGCAAAATTATTTTCTTCCCCATAGGGGAAAACATAATAATTTGTCATTCTTACATGCACGGATGAAATAATCAAGGATTTACATCCCAAGCTCACTTGCTATTTCTGTTTACAGGACAAAACTTAAACAATCAACCAAAGTTTTAAAGAGAAACTTTTCTCTGTTCTTTGCCTATTCACACTCTGCATGCATCCCATTGGCTTACAATGTGTAGCATCGGCACATTTTGTTCAGCATCTTGCTGATGACTTTGATCGTTAAGTAGCAGGCTGTGACCTTGAAGCAGCTCCTTTCTTGCTGCATCTATTTCTTGGACTGGAACATAGTCAGCAAGCTTCTGCACACAGTCATAGCAGTTCTCTTCTGCCTGTGATTTGGAGTCTCCCATAAACTGAACACGAAACATACGGTGTTTGTTCTATTTTAAATAGAAAACAACATATAACACCTTGCACAGTTTGTTCTATGTATATAAGCTGATTTTTTTTAAAAAAAAAAACCAGTGTCCCATACATATTTTAACAGCTGCGTCATTGTGCATCCACACTTTTCTAACAAGTTCCAAATAGGAGCTGGCAAAAGCCTGCATATCTAATTTTTAACCAATAGCTCATTTTGTTTTGTCAATTCTTTTTTCTTTCTTTTTGGATTTAATGCTGTGATGAGTTTCCACACAGTAAAAAAGAACTAACCCTTTTAACTTGACTCTTCTAGAATCTTTGGAGTCCAATGACTACTTCATTGTGTTCCATTTTCATTAGATGTTCACTGTGTCTCATGAATAAGCATATCTGCTTATTCACAGGTAAATAACCCTTTATCCTATCCACTCTGACACACTAGGGGCACAGATGAGAAATAACCATTAACAATCAGAGCAAGTGAGAATTCTTCCAGAAGTAGAAGTGTGAGGCTTTGCAATACAGGTCCTTGGGCCTTCCTACTTGTTGTCACCTCTGTGTCCATTCATTCCATTGTTTTGGGTGGCTGTTTGTAGCAATTTTTTGGATCTGCACTGGCCTATTTTAATTTTTATTTTTTTTAAAGTGGGGCATGGTTTGTTGCAGTGGTCCTATGGTTTGAAGGGGAAATTTTCTCTTCCCTGACAGTACACTGTTATAGTGCAAATGTGCAATTTCAATAACACAGAGATGTATTATAACACTGTAACTCTTTTTAAAAATGTAAAAAGCGGGGGGGGGAATATACTGATATATTTGGAATTAAAAAGAACCGCAGTTAAGGATGGGAATAAAATGTTGCAGCTGGAACCAGGAATTGCCAGAAAATAGTCCATGACAAAATCTCCCCCCTCCTTCAGAACTACAGCAATGAGTACCAGTCTCCACAAACTTTTTGTCACATTCATCCCATCTTGAGGAGTCACTCTTTTGTACCACTTGGCAAATTATAAGTTAATATTAAGAGAGAGCTGCACCAAAATGTTGTACAGTAGGATGTTCTGATTAGTTGTTCCAGCTAGTCAGTCAGCCATGCCCTTTTTCCAGATAAGTCATTTATTTCTCTCCAAAGTTTTCATACGCAAATATTTACAATTTTGCAGCCACCAAACATGTTCAGTCTAGGTTGGGATGTTTGAGGCATCTCCTGCCCCTTAGGCTATCTTTTCTAATTTCTTTTCTATTAATTCTATTCTTTTCTAATAATTCTATTCTATTAATACAAGCTTGTATTTTTAATGAGGTTGCTGAGACTTCCCTCTTGTCTATGGACAGTGCAATTTTTGTTACATAAACAGTCACACTCAATGAATTCAGACTGCTTATTTGTATAGGGAAAGATAATTAATTTTTCACACTCAGTTTCAGTGGAAATTAAAGCATAACTAACTTTCTCCAGATCTGCTCTTGAACAGGATCAGAACTGCTTTTCACATCATTTATAATAACATGGATTTTTAAAATATCAATATTCATTTATTTATTTGTTTGTTTATCATTTAATTTATATGCTGACTTTTCTCCCAAAATGGAACCCAAGGCGGCTTCCAAAAGTTAAAAAAAAAATAAAAGCATAAACACAATTGAAACATTAAAAGACATATAAAATTATAAAACTAATACTAGATTTTTTAAAAACAACTAACAAATAAGCAAAGGGTCTCCAGCTCACCTATTAAGTCATTTGGGGCTGATTCCTGGGGCATTCTGCAACTATTGCCAGGTATGTAACTATATAAAGACCCAGTGTGCTATAGTGGTTTTAGCACTGAACTAGGATACTGGGAGACCAAGGTTCATAACCCATGGAAATCTATTAGGTGACCTTGGACAAGTCATACTCTCTCACCTCAGAGGAAGGCAAAACAAATGCTCTCTGAACAAATTCTGACAAAATAAAAAAACTCCATTACAGGTTGTCTTCAGGGATTACGAAAGAGAAATATGAGTGAAATATGAATTAAAATATGCTTGGAAGTCTTTGTGTCTGAAACAATCATACCTTTGACTTTGAACCAAACAACATAGAATCTGCATTTCTTACTATCTTCAGCCACTGAGAGGCATCAATTAATGAAAAGCCTTCCTGAAATACAGACAAACACTATTCAACTTACCAACTGTAAACCTCCAAAGCAACTGAACCACTGAAAAATGATATAAAATATATATTCTTTGAAACCATATTAATGACTTTGTTACCCCCTCCCCAACTGTCTTTTTTTCATGTGAATCATATCTCCTATTCCTTTATTGCTATTATGAACCATCTTTTCACACCATCAACTATAGTGTCAGCCGACTAATGTAATTTCATACTTTCACCTAACTGGCAAATTGTATTGTTTTCTCACTACCAGCTATATCTATTTTTCAAATCTCTCCTTCTCATATTTGTGTAAACCAATGAACTTAATGTACTAGAGCCCTGTAGATTCAGGCATGATGAGCATTCAAGCCTTCAAATCTCAAGTTCTTCAAAGTTCCCACTAGTGCACACCACTATTTTGGGAAACCACTATTTATCATACTCTGATCATAGTAAAAGTAGGGAGAACCAAGGGGTAGCATGAGCTAAGAGTACCCAAGAAATAGTAATCTGAAGATTAGAAAGAGCAGTTTCAGACACATTTTCAGGTGCTCAGTTTTGGTCCCTCTCAGATTAAAAAGAAAGGTTCCTCACTCCTTTTAAATTATACTGGAATACAAAATAGGATATGGCAAATAGATGGATTGTTACCATTTCAGCACAACACCCAATTAAGGATGTACAATATTTGTACATCCCTGTCCAAATTAAAATATCATACTTGAAGAAACAGAAAGAAAAGAAGTTTGGGAGTACTGGGTGCTGACATCCATCTCGTTGATAACAAGAACATTTTGTGTTATGCAACTGTCCATGTACCACCACCCTAAGAAATTATACTGAGGTGGAATGGCAAGGGTGCAAGAAAGGAGGCATGTCTAGTTAATGTTCAGAACACACTTACTACACACTTATTATGAAGTCAGCTGATCATAGAAACAAAATACCCAGGAATGAAGTTAAATAGAAATCCTTGGAAAAAGAACCCTGTTTTATTTTGCAGAAGGGAGGTAGAATAAGGCAGGGACAGGAAGGGAAGGGTGACAAGATGTATTTTTTCATACAGGTGTTTTGAGCTGAAACTGGAATGTGTTATGTAGTTGCAAGATAGTCCCAGGTATCAGTCCCGTAGGGACATGGGAGGCGATTCGTCCTGGGTGGCAATGTTTTGGGGGCATCCTGGCCCACAGCCATGCCCCTGTGCGCCCTGGCCACACCCCCACACACCGCAGCCACGCCCCTGCACACAGTGGCCACGTCCCTCATGCTCCGCCACTGTAGCAAAATGAGAGCTACCATGGTCTAGTGGTTTGTGCATAAGAATTTTTATAAAAACTGTAGTTACTTTACTATGAATTAATATATTCCCTATCTTTTTTGTTATGCTCTCTATACACTCATAATGTTTTGGTAGGATGGACATCTTAATGAATACAGAACTTATGTTTATGATGCTGCAATATGTTAGAAACAGAACAAGATGTCAGAAACTCTGTACTGCAACTTACTATCTGTCTCTACTTGCTTAATCACAGAACTGGGGTAGTAATTAATGGGACCAAAACAAGACTGCAGTAAAGTTTTAGAACTTTTAGTTTTGGTTTTAGACCAAATCATCTTGCAACCACAAGATTTGCTTTTAGACCAACTCATCCTGAAGAAATATCAGAATTCTACCATTTTAGCTCTAAAATACACATTTCTGCACAGTACCTCGAAAACTGTTTTAACACACCTTGAAGAACAGATTAATGCAGAAAAACTTTTTCAAGAGACAACAATACCTATGAAAATGAATACTTACCAGTACATCCTTTCCTCTAGAAATGAAGAAATGTCCTGAAATAACTATGGTAAGTACAAGAAAGCCAGATTCTTCATTTGACTCCAAAATCTTTTTTTTTTTGGAATGAAAAGAAAGAAAGAAACTGTTTAAGGAATGATATAGCAATATAAACAAGGAATACTTTCCAGTCTGTAAACACATCATTACCTCAGTGATAAGTACAAAATGCAAAATGCTTTTGCTTTTAATATGTTTGTCTATTTTTCTGAGCTTTTAATGATAGCTCTGCTGTCAATCTAGTTTGGTCTTTTCATGTTCATTTCCTGGTGCAGAGAGCTTTAGGGGCTCTATTTTGGGCAAAAAGGTAGATTTAGATATTTTTAATAAATGAGAATAAATAATGAAAGGTGCTAGGGATCAGGCTGCTCCAAAACCACAATGAAAGGCTATATTTCATAATATGAATAAATGACTATGAATGAATCAAACATTACTCTGAAACTAGAAAGAAGATGTAAGACTAAGAGTTGTTTTTTTCTTTTTAAAAAATACCCTCCTGACAGCAAAAACAACTCTGCTTCCCATCATGGCTAGCCAAACGTATGCTTTTTTGGCAGACCACAAGCTGACCAACAGTTCTCCATGAAACAGTATTCAATACCACAAGTGGGATCTCCTCCTCGCTTCCTAATGCATGATGTGAAAAGTACCTGCATCAGTGCTCAAGAGGAAATG
The DNA here is from genome assembly GCA_948474755.1 of Ctenosaura bakeri. Taxonomy (NCBI): domain Eukaryota; kingdom Metazoa; phylum Chordata; class Lepidosauria; order Squamata; family Iguanidae; genus Ctenosaura; species Ctenosaura bakeri. The sequence continues at coordinate 97,185 of CAOLHI010002337.1, forward strand.
GACTTTGTACATGCTCAGAAGCACTCATAAGTATCTGAAAGTTCCAGGTCATAGATATTGTATGAGAAATAAATTACACAATACACTAATTACACAATATTTTTTAAAAAAAATTAAAAAAATACATCCAAGTAAGCAGCTATGGTCAGATCATAGCCACTGCATACAACTAGGGGCAGTTTCAGTCTTTCCTAGCACAGCCAGTTTTTATTTCAAAATCTTCCCCCAAGTGAATGGAACCAATACCACTGGGTTTTTTTTTAGTAGAGGAAAAGGAATTTTGAAATAAAATCAATTTTCCCTAAGATCTAATAACTATGCAAGCAATCTTTGTCTTGTGCTTCTGGGACAAGAAAGGTCATGTGTTTGTGTCATGCACACATCTCCCTATAGGCGCAGTGAACTAAGCGTACCTTCCAGGAACCTGAAGCAGGACCCAAACCTCCAGGCATGAATCGGCCATAACGCCTCAGTGGCCACTCTGCAGAATTGAGGCAAGAAGAAATGCTCCTTGACTGTTCTGTTGCTGGATCATAGCTTGGCCGTGGCTGATCCACTTCAGGGCATGAAATTGGACTGCAAGTGGTGAAGAAGCTGCTGCTGTCATTTCCTGTAGCCATGTCCTAGGCTAAGTTACTGGAGGGAAGAACACATGGAATGGAGAAATTCTATAGGCTTGTTCTCAAGTGACAGAGTTGGGGTTCCCATGTAAGAAAGTTTAGCTGAGGATTTGGACTAACTAGTGGTTTGCATCTCTCTCTTATTTTTACCCCAGATAGGAGAGAGATATTACATGGATTAAAAAAAACCTGTATGACTTTGTGTTGGCTAAATCTGACTTTGAAAAACAGTTGTGATCAGTTGATAAAACACTTGATTGGTAAATGTACGACTTTTTGTTAAAATTAGAGAAAGAACAAGAGTTGGTTAAAGATTGTATGGTAAGTAGGTCACAAAATATGGGATATAATATACAGTTGGATCAGTGGGAGAAAATTTGTTTGGAGGTTGGATGATGTATCGTTGGAAATGTGAGCAACAGGTGTGATCTTTTTACCACATGTGGTGGATATGCAAAAAAGTCAAAAAAATCTGCATTCTATAAAATTTTGAAACTTAATGTTCAATTAAAACCTGAATTATATCTGCTAGGATCAACCTAGAGAAGAAGTATGGAAAAATGTTACAATATATGACCATTGCAGCACAACAACTATATGCACAGAAATGAAGGAATGCAGAAATTCCAATGAAAGAAGTGGCTGATAAAACCTTTGGATTTAGCTGAAATGGATAAATTGGCAATACTGATGAGATAAAAATCAATGGTGACTTTCATGAAAAACTGCAAACCTTTAATATGCCTTTTTTCTACAAGAAAAAGAGTACAATATGTTAACTGTATGATTTGACAATTGGTATTGAACCATTTGAATGGTATATGTAATTAAAGATTTTTTATATAGAGAGAGTTATCTATAATCTACATTTGGAAAACTTAAACTTTTTAAAGATTCTTATTGTCTTTAGTTAGTCTTTAGTATTTACCATATAGTATTTAAGAGAGCCAGCATGATGTAGTAGTTTGAATGTTGGATTACAACCCTAGTTATAATCCTGGTTTGCTTCCCCAGTCAGCCATGAAAACCGACTGGGTGACCTGGGGTGCATTACACACTCTCTGCCCCAGAAAACCCCATGATAGGTTTGTCTGAGGATTGCCATAAGTTAGAAACAACCTGAAGGCACACAAAAACATGTAGTATTTAATATTCTGTTTTTGTCCATATTTTTCTTTTCCTTAGTCTGTTTTATTTACTTATTGTTGTAATTTGTTCTTGTTTTTTTTGTTTTTTTTGTATGCATTCCAAAAACTTAATAAAAACTTAATAAAAAAATTCACCCCAAAATTATGTGCATATTATGCAGTGATAATAATCATTATAAAAGATCTCTCATAAGTTATGGATCTGTAACCTTGTGCCAATCACTGGTCTGGGGAATATCACTGTGATTTCAGTCTTATAAATGCCCTTAAAATACAACATTAAAGATATAATTAATCCACTATGAAATACAAGTTTTCATGTTTGTCATAGCATCCCTCTGTCTCAATTTCCTTCTTCAGCTGTCAAATACATCTGATCCATTATATAATGCAATCATATCAATGTCTTCTCACAGTTAGCCCACTGAGCTCACTGATTTTCTGACAGGTAGTATCCTAAAGGCACAGATCCTGTCTGATTTTGGAAGCTAAGCAGTGTCTGCCCTGGTTAGTACTTGGATGGTAGACTGCCTATGAATACCAGTTGCTATAGGCTATATTTCAGAGGAAGGAACTGACAAAACCAGCTCTGAGTATTCCTTACCTAAGAAACCCCTATAAAATTCATGGGGCTCTCCATAAATCAACATGCAACTTAAAGGTGCACACACTCATAAACACACATATATATAGACATATAAGAATATACAGGGCTTCAGCCTAAGTAACTTTACATGTGATCCCTCTCCAGCATAATTGCCAAAATTTTATTATTATGAAATGTTATTCCAGTTTTCTGTACAAAACTATTCACCCAAATAAATACTGATTATGCAGCCATATCATGAATGTTTCTGGAACATTCTCAAATGTATTTTATTAAATTACATAACTTTGTTTTTGTGTAACAATTGTTTCTATCTGAAGTTTCTATAAGGAGGAGATAAAGTTAATGAAATTGTTTACACCTGGAATTTATTTATATATCATGGAGGAAATAAAGTTATTGTCACTAGTATAAATCAACATCATCCAGAAAGTCTTAGTCTTCCTAGCTCACTTTCTTCTGTATTTGGTTCAAATATATCTTGTTGCAAAATACCTATAGAAGAGAATTCTAAACACTGCATCCTGCCTGACCCCAATCTTACCCCAAGATTTATAGATATTTGTAAGTCAAGCACCAAATTTTATTTGGAGATGTGAAGCCTACTTGTTGGGTCAATGTTTAAGATTCAGGCTTCTGTCAGTGTGTGCAGGTCACAGGTTCTGCACCAAATGGATACTACATGGAGCACCACAACTCCCATGCCACTTCTGAAAATCACAACGATATCTGGTGATTATTTTTGGGCCACAGTTTTGGACTCTTAATTTTAAAACCTCCACAATTCTCTTATTGAATAGTTGTATAATGCCTTAACAAAAAGCTTGCAAAGCATATTAAAATACCAGTTCTTTAAAACACACAATATCATGAAAGTAACAGAAATAACTGCCTACTCAAACATGTACATGTACTTCTTGGGGAGGGGGGTCCCAGAAGCTGCTGCAACCATTTCCCACTCCTCAAGATAAGAGGACAGAAACTTAATAATTCTGAAAAAGTCTCTTGAGAAAAAGGTCCTCATTCAGAGCAAACTCCCTAACAATTTGGATTTCTTCAAAAGTCAGGACAAATTCATAATCTTATGCAATTTCCTCAGCCAAGAAATTGGGGCTTCAGGCCTAACAGACCTGGTTCCAGATAGGAGCTGTCTTCCGGTCATCTCGTTTGAGGGATATACTGTGAAAACTGGGGGAACAGTGTTGACAATTTTATTTTTGAGATCTTTAACTTAAGGTTGAGGCCACCACCACTACAATTGCCTGAGAAAAGCACTAAATAACGCCCAAACTAAATGGATGGCATGAGATATAAGGCCTTTGTATTTCTTGCACAGTTCCTTTCCAAATCTCTATTCCCACATTCTTCACTTCCCTGTTTATTATGGACTATATTCAATTGCAACTCTCAACCAGAGTAAACCTCTGAATCAATTGCTGAACAGTAAATCAACACTTGTGTAAATCCCATTGTCTAATGGGTTTACTCTAGTTGCAACTAACAATTGATTTAGGCATATTTCTACAATGGGGGGTTGTTTCGTGAGTTTTTACTCAGTCATTTGAATCATTTAGTTATGAACTGTGTGACATTATGGAAACATAGATAAGTATGAATTCTTCCTGTTGAGGCAAAGATAGTGATGTCTGTGGAGTTTTTCCCTCAGGCATCTAATCCAGCCAGGCACCCTCAAAATGTAGGAAAGGGACATCTTATAGGGAAAACTTCTATAAATTTGTATGGAAATAGCGTATAGGAAATGGGGAAGAACCAACACAGTAATGTTATCTGTTCCTGTTTTGCAAGCAGCAAAAGATAATTTTATGTTTAACTTATACTGACCAGAAGCACCGAAAACAGATGCAAGGGCTGAGATTTACTGAGCTTTGTCAAAATTTAAGTCCTGCCCTACCCTCCTAGTTCATTCAGACAAGCATGTTTTCTTGTTGTTATATGCCTTCAAAGCTGACTACAGCCTATGACAATTAAGCCTACAAAACTCAACTTTCCACATGCAGAACCTGCTCCAAAGCACTTCAAGTGTTATCCTTTCTGTTTCTGTAAATGAAGATGAAAAGGCCACTGTAACAAATAAATACTTTTTTTTTTACCTGAAAGGAAGGCTCACTTAATTTGGTGGAAAATCTTGGAAGACAGACACGGGTTTGTACAATAAAGGCTCTAGTTCAGAATGGCTGCTGAGCTGAATGATTTATTATTAGTAAATCATATCCTGCTTTGAAGGGTAACCAAATGAATTTCCCAGTGCCCACCTTCCTATGCAGGCTTTTCTGCTTCTGAATGTAACCTAAAATGGTTGTTTACCATTTTTTTAAACAGCTGAGAAAGCTGGTGAAGAATGGTATAGGGAACCCTTCAGACACAGAGCTACAATGGTGCTTAACTTTCAAATTAAGTATTTCCCATGTATGGGAAACAAACTGAGGACAAACTGAGGACAGAATATGTAATTATTGAATTATTCTCTGAAACAGTTATAATCCTGTCTGTTGTGCACTGTTGCAACAGAAAGTGTGACTGTGCATTTTCCCCTCAGGCAGCTAGCCTAGCCAAGCACCTTCAAAATGTAGGAAGGGCCACTGTATTGCCCTAAAAGTTCCCATCATGAGGCACCTTCCTTTAATCCATACCTTTCCAGGCTCTGGGGAGCTGGGAAACAGGATGTGTATCTTCCATGTTCTTTATGCTGTGATGCTGTGTCCCCAGGATGGCTCCTGTGGATACCACTGTGTTTACAGACACTTTTTGTGGCCTTCTCCAGAGCCCATGTTCCACTTTGTTGTGAATAAATAATTTTGTCTTAATTTTAAAAAATGCACTGAAAAGCTTGAATGCTGCAGATTCAAGTTCTGGTCATAAATTCTATCTTTATTTCACAGATAGTGTTTGGGAACCACATGGACCCCTGAAGGCTTTTGTCTTAGAAAACAATATGGTAGACTTCTGTAGGCCAGCATTTTGTTTTAAGTATGCCTAGCAACTCAGAAAAAAAGGGGGGAAATAGCTTTGGTGGCTTGGAGGATCCCGTTGGCTAGAGAAGGTATTTGTTTCTGCTGTAGGTTAGCTTGTATGTTTTAGTGTAGTGCTTATGTGCATGTGTTTTCCCTGGTTGGGCTTTTTTTCTGGGAGGGGGCACAGTATGCAAGTACCACTAATTTTTTTTATGACATGTGTATCTTGTTGGGCTATTATGGGAGAAAATATGTTATTTCACCTTTAAGGCTCTAATAAATATATAAATAAAACTGAGAATTAAAATGTAAACACACTAAAGCATAAGGACACAGTCTACTCTTCACCTCAAGATAAGAGGAATATCAGAGAGCTCAATGGACTCCCTTTGTTCTACCCTAATTGGATGTCTCCTCTCATATATACAACACACACACACACACATATACACACACACATATGTATATATACACATACATATATGATGTTTACAATTAGAGACTGTTATGCATCCTGTCCCTGTATACAGTGTCACTTGTGTCTCTAAAATCTCTGTTATTTTAAAGTCAAATTATCCTCAGCACCTGCTGTGGTAAATCATGGCATAAAACACTGCAGCAAAGTTCGTGCCTGAAACTTTTCAGGGATCTTTTACAATTACTATTACCATATAATGTAGTAAAAAAAATATTTTTCTATAGGAAAGGGCTATTTGTCTGCCACTGATAATAGCATAGTCTATTGTCTGAGCAAATAGCAATAGTTAAAAAGGCATAGTGGCAAAGCATCAATTTTGCATGCAAAAGGTCTTAGATGCTTTCACTCCAGGTAGAGCAGGAAAGACACTTATCTCCAATACTGAGAAGCCCCTGATGCTAGACTGTACAGACTAGATGGACCAACTGTCTGATTTAATATAAAGCAGCTTTCTATTCTAAATGCTAGTACATGCACTTTCACTCCTTTTAAACATTAATTATTTCCAAAACAAATCTGGCAAGAAAATGCAGATATCACTGGATATAATCATAAATAAATGGAGATTATTCTGGTGCACTGAAGCAATATAGTACTGTCCCAATTAATGAACAGTCTTTTTTTTTTTTTTTTGGCTAATCATTTTGAATATCCTTGTGATGAGAAACTCCTCAATCCAGACAAGGTAAACAAATGAAAAAGAATTAAAGTACTCCAGACTTGAGTCCTCTCCAGGGAAAACAAGATTCTTTAGCCAAAATCTAGTAAGAACATTTATGTGAGATTAAAGCACATAGGAAAAAAGAAAAGGTTTACTCTTGGGGGTGGGAAGACTGAAGTTCCATAAATCAAAGAGGAAGGCCTGGAAAAGGTCAGCATTCAACTAATTTATTAGCAAGAAACAAGATTGGAAGCAAACACATGAAAGGAGTCCAAGAACAAGTATTTTATGGGAAAGCATACGTGGAGGCCTAAGCCACTGGAGGTTAGGTTACTACTCTAAGTAAAAAGCAACTGGAATCTAGATGTGACAGAAAGACATGAATTATGATGTGCAATTGCAAGAAGAAAAGGGCATTTCTATTCAATATCATGAAGGAAGTACACAATCAGAGAAACACACCTGATACGAAAAAACAGAGCAAGGAAAAAATTCGAGCACAACAGAGTGAATGAACTGAAATCTATCACTCAATGAGGTTATCTTCAAAATAGTAATGTCTCCATGAATTAAAGGAAGTATGGGACACAATCTAGAGTTTAAGCATGCATGACACTATACTACCACTGCTTAAGATCCTTATTTGCGCAGGACACAGAGGCATAAGAATACTTCAATTCTACAGGTCCATTCTTAGTTCTGAAGCTTGTTTGAGCTTCTTTAGGGTGATGCCAAACAATATGGATACTTTCTCTTGCCTCTTATAACATATGCCATCAAATTGGGTGTTTAGTTCAGCTGTCCCATAGTGACATGACAGTACCAATACATGATGTTTAATCTTAGAATGAGTTATCAACAATAAAGAAAAGATATTTAACCAGGACTAGAAATACAATTTCAGTGTCATCCACAGGTTGAAAAGACAACTATCATTCTTAGAAGAATTCAATATTTCCCAAACATATTCTGAAATATTAAAAATAGCTGGCCATACACTCTAAGAGTTTATTGTGATGCTAGCAGATGAAACTTTTACCACATATTGAATTTTATTGTAAACTAGGTCCCTAAACAGTTCAAGTTAGTCAATCATACTTATAAGTAGTCTAAATCCACAAAAGAAGAATGATCACTCAGGCATAAGCTTCCTTTAGGAAGAACTTCTGCATCACTGTGTAGATGACTAGCAAGAAAAGCCTGCAAAGCCCATGGTATTTAATGGATATTTTAACATACGGTGTGTTTGTTATGCAAAAAGCTCAAAAGCCTTACTGTCCTTTTTGTCTTTTTTTGTTGTTGTTGCATCCACTAGAGTTTTCAAAGCATGAAATCAAAGGGTTGTTTTACAGTTAGTGATATTGCAAGTAAAAGGATTATATGCATATGCACACACTTTCATAATAGTCTTTTCACTGTCTGAATTCCTTTTTTAAGCATTAGGTCATTAAAGTACTTTTGTAGTATTGCATATGCACCAAAATAAACTATTTTCTATAAAGAGTTTGTATACATGCCTGATGTTAGCTATTATGTACATCTACTGTTCTATCCCCAAATCACAGTAATGCAATAATTCTGGCACAACCTTTCATGCCCATGTCTGAAAACAGTAAGAAAATTTTACCAAATGTTCATTCTCACTTTTTGTTTTAAGCAGCTATGTTGCCAACTGAAAAGAACTGTACAAACAGTTCATGAATAAGAGTAGTGTTTTTACATTTCTGTAAAAAACGTATTTATCATTCTTAGAACCATCACGAAAAATATGCTTTCGAATACCAATATTATTGAAGAAACAGAGTACTGTATGTCAAAAGTAAATAACAATTAAATATTATTAATTACTTAATTAAAATATTTATATCCTGTACCATATCAAAAGATCCTAGTGTGGCATACAATAAAATCAATTTAAACAGATTAAAACAGTAAAAGTTAAATAATCTACAATGGATTGAATAATGTAATAATTTGAAACAACCTAAAACAGTTTAAAACCAAATACATGCATGTAAAATTGGATAAAACCATGTTAGAATAAACTGGATAATTATCAAACCTCAAAGGCTTTAATGAAAGTTTTACTTAACCTAGCACCATAATGAAGGTAACAGTCACAGTAACCATCTCACGATTTAAAAAAAAAAAAAGGCAAACGAGGCAATAACCATGTGACATCCGAATGAAAAGTGACAATCCTTACATGTTCCATTCATTCTTCATGAAATGAATTCTCTCAAGTCATATCTACATTCCTAAATGTAATAGCCAGAGCAATCTTATTGTTAAATTGTCTCAGTGCAATTGACAAATATTTAAGATAGACCAGTAAAAATTTTGTTGTTGTTCAGTATATAGTTTTGTTGTTGCTGGGTCTCTTATGGCTGTCTGAATACAATTTGTCTAGTTCAGCTTCTTTTAAAATGTCTAATGCACAAAATATTCATATTTTCCATGACATTCGTGGTCATATCATGACTTGACATGCTGAACTCTATATTGCAATCTGCTTTTGATTTGAAAAGAGTGGCAATAGTTAATTACAATGCACAGCTTCTGTGACTCAACCATTTTGCATTTAAAGGTCCTTGATGTTGTCCAGAGCAGAAGCGTAAAATTTATTTAATTTAACCAACACGTATTTGGTTAAAATACTATCAAAAGAGTGACTGGAATCCCTCTGTGTCAGCTGGAAAAGTCACTTTGAAGAAGGTGTTTATTAGTAACATTTTCCATGGTCACAACAGGTGGTTCAGAAATGTCTGGGAAAAATCAGCTGCTGCTTATTAGTCCAGAGTAGACATTCCCAACAGGGCAAAACGTCAATAAATAGTGGTGATGCCAGGATCTGAACTGACTTCACATGAAGCATGCAATTAAACAAAATAAGCCAGTTTCTATACTTAACAGAGTTCTGCCACGTGACATGTAATCCTCACATTTCAATCACTGTAGACAATATATCAAGTAAACATAAACATATCGTTTTAAAGGGGTGGGACGGGGAGGCATGTTGATTTCAAACATCCCTTTGTAATAAATTTTTCAACTGCCCAAGATTATAACAGATAATAAATAAATATAGCAACCCCTTGGCCAACAGAACCATGGCTGACCCCATTTGTTTCATTACTACAGGTAGAGCGGAAATATTGTTTAGGAAGACTGAATTATTAATAGAATACTTTTAAAACATGCATAAAATCTTGCACTTCAGATTGATGATTACAGAAGAAAGAAACCACAGTAAAACTGCAAAGAAAATAAAGTTTCATAAATCCTTTACATTAGGTTTTGGTTACACAGGATGCTGTTATATGTAAAATAGAGGTGAATAAACTTCTGCAAGGTATAAAATATCCTGTGATAAAGGGCTGAATCAAACTAAGCAAATAAGATTGTCCTTCTTACTGAAATGAAAATGAATTCACTTGGGTTAAATGAATTTGCTTCAGAGTCTCTTCTGAATATTCAAAACCGTAAAATATTATGCTTTTTGTCAGGAAAAAAAATACTTTAATGAATGAACCTCTCAGAGAAAACAATGCTGATGAAGAGGAGGAATTATAATTATTTACAATTTTGAGGCATTTTTCTGGAGTGTTGGCAAACATGTAAAATAAACAGAGCAATTTAGTCTAGATAGAAACTATGTACATGTATGTGTATTAACATTTACTTACTACCAATAGCAACAAACATAGCTATAGAATATTTGCCCTAAGAATTAATAAGAAAATAAACATTTTAATATGTAATTTTTGCGAGGTATAGTACAGCTAGATTTCTGATAGCAAGGGCAGTGACATATGGAAATATTCTTGATGGTGACTTGAAATTTCTAGCACTAGTAATCAAATTTTGGGCAATTTTTAAAAATTATAATTTTGGTAAATGAAGGCAAGTGAAGCAGGAACTTACACAGTCAAAATTTTAAGTACTATTTTTTTCTTCAAGGATAGACAAAAGAAAAATGGAGAAATGGGTCTGGAAGGGAAATAAGCTTAGAGTTACTGCAGCACAAAAGCACTTTAAAGTAGATTATTTGGAAGAAGTTTATAGTCACATAAAAAAGTGCAGATGGTATGACATCAGCAATTATTAGCTATTAGTATATAAAGAACATTGTGTAATTTAATAATTTGTCTCTTTATAGAAAGTGGCACAAATACAAAATATCTCAGCATATCTAAAATAATCTATTTTTCTTATATTTTTTTAAGACAATTCTTTTTGATACATAAAATTTGAGGTGGAATTTTCATGTGTATAACATGCAAGAAGTTCATTCTTGGCTGTCCATATTTACAAGGTAAGAAAGTAGCTATCCAAACAAGAATGAGAACGTTTTGTCAAGGGATAAACAAACAAACAAACCTAAGAACAAAACCCTGCAATGTTACAGTTGAATATTTCAGCAAAAATAATGACCACAGATGATTTCCATAACTTTAAAGTGGACGACAAAGACGTCATAATAGTTATCAAAAGGCATTATACCTTGTCTCCATGATCAGTTAAAATGGAGACTAGTGTCAAGAAATCAGAAGAAGACCATGAGCTGGAAGGACAGCTACAAAAGAATTAGATAAGATCTTCAAGTACAAAATAATATATCATGAAACACAAAAGTTGGAATCATCAAGGCCATAATATTTCGAGTTTCTATATATGATTGTGAAAGCTGTCAGGAAGACAATAAAATCATTTGAATGTGGTGCTCAAGGAGACGTCATGGACCACTAAAAGACAAATGAGTCGGAGAGCAAATCAAGCTTGAACACTTCCTAGAAGCCAAAATGATTAAAGTGAGGCTATCATATTTTGGACATAACATGTGAGGACATGACAAAACTGAAGAGACTATGATGCCCTTTAAAGTGAAATGCTATAGGAGAAGAGGAAGACCACATTATAGATGGAAAGCTTCAATCAAGGAAGCCATGGTCGTAAGCTCAAGACAATTTTATGTAAATAAGAACAACATAGCAAGCCAAGCAATACCACATCAGACAAAAAATTGTTCTGCTGATCAATCTGATGTTGTTCAGATTCAATTAAAAGTTGTCTAAAATTTCAATTTCAACTGATAATCGAGTTTGGTATGACTTGTTTTAGGAATCAGAACAAAGTTGGGGAAACTAGTGTTTCTTTTTCTTACTAGAAAAGGTGTCAGAAAGTCATAATGTAGGAGCAATATGTAAATACAAATGCAATACTATGGTTTTCATTCTACATAAAAGCACCTAAGAACACCAACAGGGGCAAGCACTCTTGGTTAAACACTACCATCTTGTGGTAATTCTAGTGAAAAACAATAAACATGTCCTCCTAAATCTATTATAGAAAAGACAAAGAATTCAGTAAAGCTCTACCTTCACAGTCTATGATTTGCATTTCTAAACAAATCTGTCCATAATTACAAGAGGGAGGAGTCTGATGTGTTTAAATACTGTTTAATTTTTTTAACCATAAACTTCAGAGTATTTGCTCAGACTATACTAAAATAATAAACTGATGCATATGTTTTTGTCAACCAAAATCCCACTTCATCAGACACCCAGCTGGTAAATGGATTTGACAAATCCACTATGAATCCCAACTACAGAAGATGCAATAAAATAAAGGGGACTCTCATACATGTGACAACTAACAAGTCCTATTCATTTCAGTGGGTCTTCTCTGGTTGGAAATAACACTTGGATTTACCCTATGTATATATGGGAAGAAACTGAAAAATGAACATTTTTTGTTGTTTATTTCTGTTGTTTTATATTATAGCTAGACATATTAATGCCCACTTTTAGAAAGGGAATCAAGTTCTTCTTGGGATATAGTTTCAAAGCATGATCAGTTCTAAACAATTGTCTATTTACAGATTTTTGATGATAGATTAATAAAGAAAAGAAAATAGAAGACCTGAGGATATGATTAGCTTCTGGGGTGGTGGTATTACCAATTAGAGTAACAAGAAAGAGTTTTGTGAGCTCTAATGGTAATTATGGATATTCCATAGTTTTACTATTGCAGCCTTCATGAATTAAATCTAGTTATTTTCTCAATATCCAGTAGAGTTAGTATTAGGCAAACAATAAGGCAGGGTAGGTGCAAAAAGAAGTGAACATCTGCTTGCATCAGTTAAACGGAATAATTAGTATCAGGTGCATGAATTGTGGTTGGTGTGCAGGGGTGAGTCTGGAATTCCCATCTTTCAAAAGGATCAAAACTTTGTGACTTCATTCTTCACGATATACTGCGTCTTAACATGACACAGCACTTACTTAAACATGACCAAAAGCACTTATTATTAGCCATAAGTCTAGAAAGGGTTACAAATCCACTTCTAAGAGTCTAGGGTTCCATTAATGTCAAACAGGCAGGTTAGAAATGGAGAATGACTGAAACAACAAAGTTGTCCTATCAAAATCTTTCCAAGAACAAAACTGTACAATATCCAGTAAATCAGAAAGAACCCCAGAACAATACCACTGTGGCCTGGTTTCACCTTGGGTAATACAAGTGTCCATAGCTCCACAACCAGAAAAAGACCGAAGAACAATGAAGGAGGACACCCAAAGGAAAACACTGTTCTCCTAAAGGAGTATTGCTCTCCATCTGAAGTTACCCAAACATTACACAGATGACCTTTAAGACAGACAGATGCATCAAAGATAGGGCTTTTAGGCCTCAGAGATAAATGCTATGTTCTGCAGAAAATAAACTATGAGTTCATACACAAGAACCTGATCCTCATTCATAGGGCGTTTGCACTACAGTGTTACAGTGCTATTATTCCACTTTCAACATCCTGTGGAATTCTGGGGTCTGTAGCTTATTGAGGCCAAAGAGCTCTCCTCCCTAAACTGCAAAACCAAGGATTCCATAGGACACTGAAAGTCGAATAATAGCATTATAACAATGTAGTGCAGAAAAGCCTATAGTGTTGGGAATGTTAAGGACTGGGTCCACACTGGTGCCTAGAACTTGGGTGGTTTGCTATAATCTCCACAAGCAAGAATTCTGCAGTGGTTTATAAAACTCTAGTGAAAAATAGCAGAGCATCCACCCATGAGCTGAAACTGAACAAGCAGAGCTTCCACCCATGAGCTGAAACTGAACTGAAACACTTATCTCATTTGGAAAGCATTTCTTTTACAATGGAAATCATTAATGGACTAATGCAGGAGAAAGACAGAAGAGGAATGAGGCCATGTGATTAAGAACCAGCCAAAAACACTGTTATCCTACCGTAAGTGCAATTTCCCTGCGTTGAGTGATGTAGCCCTCGTATGCATAAGTAGACACTTTGTTAAATCCCAATTTACTATGTTAATTCAACATGGTTTTGCAAGTCAGGACATAATCTGAAGCAGCATTGGTGGAGACAGAATGTTTAAATTTTGACATTAAAATTAGCATTCTTCAAACACTATTTGATGGTGTAACATAGGTCTTTCCCACAAATTTGTTTAGTACTATCCCTCCTTTCTTGCACAAACAAAACCCAAAGGCAGCTTTGAAAAAACCAGTACAAACTCACAAAAAAAGTAAAAGCAAAAAAAATATTAAGACATAATTTAAGAATACACTGGTAAGAGTAGTTCATTACCCAACCACGTAAATGCTTTTTCTGCCTCAAGACTTATCACCAGCGTCTTCCAAAAGAAAACACCATTGAGAAATAACATGGGCAGGAAATCTGTGGTCCTCCAGATGCTGGACTTCAAGTCCCAGCATTCTGCACCATTGATGGGAACTGCATTCGCCACAACTAGAGGTGCACTGCTTCTCCCTGAGGTAAACCATAACCAGGAAAGTCTTTAAAATGCCACAGAATTGTTGGTTTGGTTGTAATTGTTCTTCCTAAAGGAAACAAAACCCTCAGAATGGAAAATTTCCCCTTGACCATCTTTCACAGAATGTAGTTTTAGCACTTTGATATCGCTTTAACTGCCACTGGCCATTTCCGCACTAGGCTGTTATAACGCGATGATTCCACTTTCAACATCCTCTGGAATCCTGGGGTTTGCAGTTTCGGAGGGGCCGGCCGGCCCCTCCCGAAACTGCAAACCCCAGGATTCCAGAGGATGTTGAAAGTGGAATCATCGCGCTATAACAGCCTAGTGCGGAAATGGCCACTGTCACATTCAATGCAACTGTGGGGTCTGTAGTTAGAGAAAAGTCTTACAATTCCTTCCTGTAGCTCAGAAGAATGTAAGAGGAGTCTATCTACATGGCACAGTTTAGTATTCTGCCTATCTCTTAACTCTATGGAATCTTGGGATCTTGGGACCTGTAGTTTTGGAAAACACTAGCGCACACTAGCAGAGCCCGCAGAAATACCTCACGAAACTACAACTCCCAGAATTCCACGCGGCCTGCAGTCGTTAAGTCGGCATTAAAGTGCGATAGACTGTGCCCCTTAAAGAAATAGTGTGTCCATTTGGATGGGAAACCGCAAAAAAAAAAAAAAGTACATAACACTCCACGAACTTCCCTCAGTTTTTTTCAAACCCTTTTCAGGGTACAGACAAGCGACGAGGCAGAGAAAGTTTAACCATTTGCCTCGCGCGCAGATGTAGTTCCATTTGCGCCTGCGCAGTGGAGCGGTAGCTCGCTGGCGTCATGTCGTACGTTTTGAGCCCACGTGACGCTGGGGGAGGGTTAGAGATTTTGAATAACGTGGCGGGAAAGGCCTCCCAAGTTGTCTTCAAGGGCCTCATAGTATTATTTGAAGGGGGCGAATTAAAAGGGCTTTGTGGGGGAGGTTCTTCCTCGGGTGGTCGCCTGCGCGGCCGTTTCTTGTTTGAATCCGGCCCAGCTCGCTCCTTCGGCCGGTCCCCGATGGCGAAGCAGCAGAGCCGGGAGCAAGGCATCACCCTGCGGGGCAGCGCGGAGATTGTCGCGGAGTTTTTCTGTGAGTTCCAGGGAGGGAGGGAGCGGGACCCGCCGTCCTCAGAGGCTGGTGCGAAGGGGTGGGTCTGCTCCGGAGCAAGCGTGTTTGGTCTGAGGCCATTTCCGCACTAGACTTTTATAGCGCTATTATTCCACTTTCAACATCCTGTGAAATCCTGGGTTTGCGGTTTGCAGGGGCTTTGGGGCCCTCCGTAAACTGCACACCCCAGGAATCCAGAGGATGTTGAAAGTGGAATAATAGCGCTATAACAGTCTAGGGCCATTTCCGCACTAGCATGTTAGAGCGCGACGATTCCACTTTCAACCTCCTCTGACTGGGGTTTGCAGTTTCGGAGGGGCCGTCCGGCCCCTCCCGAAACTGCAAACCCCAGGATTCCAGAGGAGGTTGAAAGTGGAATCGTCGCGCTCTAACATGCTAGTGCGGAAATGGCCCTGAGTGGCGCTTGTAGAAAATGGGCTTCGCTGGGACCGAGTCCTGTTAAACCCAGCTTGCGTCCGAGTAGGCGTGTCGATGAACGGGCATCGTTAGGCCAAGCCCGAGAAGAAATGGCGCCCGCACTGGAGACTCTTGGCCATTCTGAGAACAGCCACTGTTTTACCTGATTCTATTTATCCCTTTCTCTGTCTCTTCCAATTACTGAAATTAATAGGCATCGCGCATTTAAAGTCTGAGAGGCCATTTCCGCACTAGACTGTTATAGCGCTATTGTTCCACTTGCAACATCCTATGGAATCCCGGGGTCTGCAGTTTCTGGAGGGGCTGGCTGGGCCCTCCTGAAACTGCAAATCCCAGGATTCCATAGGATGTTGCAAGTAGAATCATCGCGCTATAACAGTCTAGTGTGGAAATGGCCTGAGGCTACGATCCTGGATACCGGTTTAAACGAAAAGCAAGCCTAACTGAAACCAGTGGGATTTCTGTTGGATAGGCCAATGTTGGATTCCGCTGTAAACTCAGGCTGGTTCTGTTCTGTATTTACACTGTACTCAGATCCAGTGTTGTCTTACCCTGTGAACGTCTTGTTTTTTTCTCCTGCATAATAAAGAGTTGAAAAAGACGGTGGATATTTAATAAGTTCTACTCCTCATACAGGGTTTTGGCAGAGGCATGTGGCTCCATTAGTCCTCGTATAACGTGATTAATTACATTATATAGAACTTTTGTTCTTGTTTTTAAAGTAAATAAATAGAAATAGGAGCCCTGGTGGTGCAGTGGTTAAATGCCAGTACTGCAAACCACAAGGTTGTGAGTTCGATCCTGCTGGGCTCCAAGGTTGACTCAGCCTTCCATCCTTTCGCAGGTCGGTATACATGCTATTTGTAAGTTGTTCGCCGCCTCGATCCATATGGAGAGGCGGGATACAAATAAATAAATAACTACAAATAAAAAATAAAAAAAATTGTTGATACCTGATCTCAGTATTTCTTCACCTGGGGTCCAGGGACCCCTGAGTGTCCACAGAGCCCTGACAGGGGGCCTGCAATGCCCTGCTGTTGGATACTACCAGCAGTGGCAGCAACAGATGCAGCAGCAATGGGTGGGCATGGGTGGGTGCTGAAACTGCTCCCTCATTTCCAAATGAAGGAGCAATTCAGATGTACGCATATGCCTACCTCCATGTTCCTTTCATCGGTATGCAGCAGCAAGGATATGGGTGCTGGAGGACACAACGGGAGGTATCACAACGGGAGGTATGTGCTCATGCACAAACAGCTTCCTCATTTGCAAACAATTGAGCTGTTTGGGCACGGCACACATGCCTGCTGCCATGTCCCTCTGCACCCACACCCCTTGCTTCTATGCCCCTAACAAAATATGGTGGCAGGCATTTGTGTGCACCCAAACTATGACTTTCAGGACTTGCACACACTCCTGCCGCTGAATGCCCAACAAAATAAAATACAGTAGCAGGCGTGTGCGTACACCCAAACTATGATTCTGGAGACCAGGGTTTGAATCCCCACTTGGCCATGGAAACCCAGCGGGTGACCTTGAGAAAGTCTCATTCTCTCAGTCTCAGAGAAAGGCAAAGGCAATGAATCTTGCCAAGAAAACCCCCATGATAGGTTAGGCTTAGGGTCACCGTAAGTCAGTTTTCTAAACGAGAGGTATGATGGCTAGAAACAACCTCTTCCTGTCAGTGGCACTTTGTTGTTGTGTGCCTTCAAGTCACTGCTGAGTTACGACAACCCTAAGGTGAAACTATCACAGGGCTTTTGAGAGACGAGATTTGTTACGAGGAGTGTTGCCTTTGCCTTTCTCTGGCTGAGAGAATGTGACTTCCCCAGAATCACTCAGTGTCTGAGCAAGGATTTGAATCCTAGTCTCTAGAAGCCATAAATAAATAAATAAATATTTAAATCTAAATGTGAATATTTAAATTTTGAGTTAAGTCTTAAGGGACCCCAGCAACAAATTATATTTAGAAGGGGTCCCCAGTGAAGAAAAGGTTAGGAAACATTGCATTATCTCATCTGAATGCAACACTGGGCAAACATAAAAAACACAGATTACCAGTATAGCCTTGAATTAATGGGCCAACATATCATATATCATCAATACAATGCCACTCATACATGTCTTGTTGAACCATTTGTCCCAGCAGATCTTGTCATAGGTTATTGTATGTACCTAGAGGTATATGCAGATTGCCCTGCAACTAATGTCTTTAATAAATGGATATCATAGATACCGTAGTAAAACAATCCTTTAACTCCAGTCTGTCAGCAAATTTTTTGGTATGTTAATTTGCTCATAAGTGTGAACATTCCACTATGGATTGACTGATTTCCAGGCTGCTTTCTTTTCTCTGATTTCCTGATGATTTCCAGGCTCCTTTCCCTTCAAGATAGGCAGCTATCTGGAAAAAATAGACTGGTTTTGATGGTTCAATATCTTATTCTTGTTTCTTCATCCTCCCAGCTTGCTTGCCAACCCCCCTTATACAGACAGGTAGTACATTCACACCTCTCTCTCCCTTCCCCACCATGTGTATGTGTGTGTGTGTAGGATCCCTTCAGTGATCTTAGATGTTGTCATATGTTTACCTTGTAAAATAAGCATCATACACCGTAGGTCTGACTGGTTAGTGGCTACAAAGAAGTAACAATAGATTGCTATTTTCAATTTATACTGTGGCCACTATCTTTGTTCCATGCATAGCAGTTTACCACTAATAAAAACAGACACATGCTGTACTTGCAACTGGAAATGACTAGTGGGATAGAAAAGGAGACTATGGTGAAGTGTTGATTCCTGAATTGTAATGACATTCATTTTTTTTTCTCTTTCAGCATATGGCATCAATAGCATTTTATACCAACGTGGGATCTATCCTGCTGAAACCTTCACACATGTTCAGAAATATGGACTCACTATGCTTGTAACTGCAGACTCTGAACTTAAAAACTACCTGAATAATGTTGTGGGACAACTAAAAGGTATGATTATTAGTACTACTACTGAGGGATTATTTACAGTTTTCTAGGTGCAGTAAAGGTTGAGAAAGCAACAGTTGCTCTGAGATGTAACATAAAAGAGGGAGAGAACAGAATGATATGTTTATTCAGGTAGGAATCCTCTTGGTCCACTACGCTAGCATAACAATCTCACATAACAATCTCTTATGCTAGCATAGCTTACTTTCTTCCTGCTCAGACAGGGAAAAGGTGGCAGCACAAGCCATAGGAGGAAGGGGCTACAAACTCTGAGGAGCCTGTTTCCAAATGCCTGGCTTCTGGGGAGGAAGATATCTCCAGAGCAAATGCAACCTAGCAGTAATGGTTTAGATATTACCTGCGCAACAGGACAGATGATTTTCTAAGCTGATTCCTCATTAGAAACCAGGCATTTATAAACAGGCCACCCAGAGTTGTGTTACCCTGTTTTCTCTACACCAATCTGTTTGCTTAGGACTCCTTCGAGAGGATTCCCAAAAGCTGTCAAAATTGTCTCTTGTGGGGAAGAAGTTGGCTCTGAGCACTCCTTTAGACTCCATGCAAAGAGAACAGGGTAATTAAAGGATCGTTAAACCCAATTTTAAATGGAGTCAGGCCAGTCAAAAATCACACAAAGGGATTCAATGAATAGCTTTTATTGACTAACAATAAGTTGTACTTAAGCTAATACACCCACATTATTCGTTCAAGAGCTAATAGATTTAGAAGAGTGAAAGTAAGAGATTATGCTAATTATACTACACCTTTCCTGAAGATCTCTGTTAGGAAGATAGGGGTTCTCTTCTCCTGAGTCTTTTCCTGTGCATGTGTCTGTGTTTTTCTGTCTGCTCTAGCCTTAAAACATGGACTATTTGTAGAAAACATTTTCTTTGAAGACAAAATCCTTTCCCAGGATAAACAAACAGGGCAGAAGACCAAAACATCTTCACACCTGGCATTTTTCTGATATCGGAAGATCATCTAAATAACAGGATCTTCCTCTGCTTTGAAGCTGTGGTATGGGCATCTAGAGATGGTTTGATAAGGTTTTTATCACTTCCAGTACCCAGCACTTCAAGTGGACCCCTCAAATGGTCACATACCATTTGCCCATCAGGGCAATATACCATGAGGTCTTTCTGTTGCTACGTGACTGGGTATACTGGCCTGGTCTGGATTTTCTCCTTTTTGAATGTATGGCCATTTCTATTGCCTACGTGCACATCCGAGGGACCTCTCTGATGGGCTAGATTAATTTTATATCAAAGTTGTAAAACCTGGGACAGGATTGGGAAAGAAACGGGTAATAGTTGGCAGCCTCCTTCTCCCTTGACTGCTGTCAAATTCCCCTTTCTCTTTTGTGTCCATGGCCACTCCCCTTCTTTCACTGCTGTGTCTTTGTCTGCACTTATGCCAGTGGCAGCACCCCCAGTCAGGCACTGCTTCTTGATTTTAATTGACTGTAGCTTGGTTCGACCACCACATTTATTTATTTTTTATTTTATTTATTTATTTATTTGTATCCCGCCTCTCCATATGGATCGAGGCGGCGAACAACTTACAAATAGCATGTATTTCTATACATGCCCCCAACAAGCTGGGTACTCATTTTACCGTCCTGCAGAAGGATGGAAGGGTGGGTGAGTCAACCTGGAGCCCGGCAGGATTGAACTCACAACCTTGTGGCTTGCAGTACTGGCATTTAACCACTGCGCCACCACATTTCATTGCATTATAATACAAGTTGCCATTTAAATGTCCAATATATATTTCATCCATTTGTTGAATCACAGATCATTTTTTCAGTACAGAATAGTCTTACTATATAAAAGAGGAAAGGCTGACTGGTAGTTTTGTGAACTGGATATATAATTCTCCATTGCCACCAGTTTTAAAGGACAGGAAAAGTTAATTAGTCTCCAGTTCAGCTTTTGGGGGAAGCAGCAGCAATGAGGTGCTCTTGAAATTTCTCAAAGGCAAACACACTTGTGTTCTCAGACTTCTCTACACATATGACAATGAGAGTGAGTGGATGGGATAATCAGGGTTTTAGCTAATGAACCAAACTAAAATTGTAGATACTTGATGTAAAGGCCAGAAATATGAGAGTGTTACTGGTAGACTGAGGCAAACTTTTAAAAGATGTGTGGATCCATCTGTGTGGCAAAATATACATTCAGTTCCCAGGCTGCAATTGGGAAGCAAAGATCACTCCCTAGGAAAACAGAAGCCAGTTAGTTCAGATGTATAAAATTAAACTGCTTTATTTAGGCATAGAGAATTTTTTGAATTTCATGTTCATTTACTGTATGACGTTTGTGGCACAGGAATAGTTAAACTTAATGATATAATGTAGATTATGTAAACATGGATGACAGTTTAGAAAGTCAGTTAGAATGTCAATTTGGATCAATTATTTTTATAGACTTTTGAAATTAATTATTTGGAATTAAGTAAAATATGTGCCTTCTAGTCTGATACTGACTTATGGTGGTCCCATTAATTTAATAGTTTCCTTAGGTGAGGAATACTCAGAGGTGGTTTGCCATTGCCTTCCTGTGAAATAAAGCTTACAGCACCTGGTCTTCCTTCTAGGTACTAACTAGCCCCCACTGTGAATAGCTTCCAAAATCAGATGGATCTAGAACTAAAAACTAATTTCATTCTTTCTTTTTCTCAGAATGGCTCTATGAGTGCTTGGTTCAACGGCTGGTGGTGGTGATCTCTAATAAGGAAACAAGTGAAGTTCTTGAAAGGTGGCAGTTTGATATTGAATGTGACAAAAGTGCAAAGGATGAAAAGTAAGTATCATCAAACTTTGTTGTACACACATGTCATATTTATTGACTGTAAAGGGACACGAGCATTCATATTTTTTGTTTTACATGGGGGTTCCTGAAACAGAACCTGCATGTATACAGAGGGTGCACTGTAGCTGCGATTTAAATTTACATCCTAAATAGCTTTTACAAAAATAAATGTTTTTTTGGTTTGAAAGGGTAGTAGGCTAAGTTATTAAATGTGTTTAGAGAAGAAGTTGCATAGGGAAGTTTCTCTTACTATGAAGGCACTGTACCATCAATCTATTGAGGAAACGTAGAGCAGGGTCTTCTTTAAAGATCTTCATGTATAGGTGCTCGTATGAGGGAGGTTGTTCTTGTTGTTGTGTGCCTCCTAGTCATTTACAACTTATGATGACCCTAAGGTAGACCTATCATGCAGTTCTCGTGGCAGAACTTATTTGGAGAGGGTTTGCCCTTGTCCTTCCTCTGAGGCTGGGAGACCATGATTTGCTCAAAGTCAACCAGTGGATTTCCATGGTTGAGATGGGATTTAAGCCTGGTTTCCTGGCATCTTTGTTCAACACTCAAATCACTACACACTGGCTTATATGGAGGTGGAAGGGGAGGACATTTTGTAAAATTCTGAAACAAAGACTAGAAATAAATAGAAGTTAAGTGCATTCTTTTGAATAATAGTGTAATGTGTTCCAATCAGATTGTTTCCACTAGCACGTATCTGATCCATTTTGAGTTATTGGAAGCCTCTTAAACAATCTTCAAAGATATTGCTATGCAGAATGATCTTTTGCAAATTATTGGCCAGAACACCATTTTCAGTTGCTTACCACTCTGCATGGATTAAAGCTCCTTTTGTCCAAGACTGGCAACTGGGGTTCTAAGTGCAGTCTTGGCTTAAGAAAGATCCACTGAGCTATGCCACTGGTATTCAAGACAGTATGATTTCATCCAGCACTTGAGAACCATAGCCTTCCAGGTCTATTGAACCTACTACTGACAGCTATACCTTGCCTGGACAGAATTTCAGTTCATCCAGCCAATTACTGATAAGTAATGCTGGGCTGAAAAACAAACCTTTATCTGTACAGATAGAACAATATTTGATTTTAAAAAAAAGGGCCAGCATGGAATAGTGGTTTGAGCATAGGACTACAACTCTGGCAAGCAGGGTCTGTATCCCCAATTAACCATGCAAACCCACTGGGTAACCTTAGGCAAGTTATACTCTCTCAGCTCAGAGAGTGGCAAGGGCAAAACCCTGCCAAACAAATCTTGACAAGAAGGTTGCTCTGAGTCAGAAATGACTTGAAGGCACACAACAAGTAATGATATGTTTACTGCCATTGTTGCCAGAAAACTGACCTTCAGACAAACCCTAAACTGTGTTAGAAGTTAAGAGTTTATCTAACCTGCCAAATTTATCTAACTTCCAAATGTTTATCTAACTTCTCAAATGTTCAGTCATGATTAACATCTCCATTCATGGATCTTTCTTGCCATTTATCTGGTATGAATGAAGGAGTAGTGATTTGAGCAATCTAACCTGTGACTAGCAAAACATAACAATAAACAAATCTGGCTAGAAATCAGTGAAAGATTTATATATCAACACACATCCCAAGCACACAACTGTCCAAAAGATTTTTTTAGAAAAAGCTGGAAAAACAGGTATACATAATGATAACTCTGTATACATGCAATCATGTAATATAATGTTTAAGCAATTTATGTTGTCAAGCTTCCTGTGTTTTGACCATTTTATTGCTGTTTCAGTGTCCCAAGACAGAAATCTCAGAAAGCTATACAGGATGAAATTAAATCTGTTATTAGGCAAATAACAGCCACAGTGACATTTCTTCCATTGTTAGAAGCTACCTGTAAGTAATACAGCTTGATTTTTACTGAGCACAGCCAATGGTTATGAAGGTTGCTGTAGCATAACTAATAAAGAAATAGAAGGTTACAATTTCTGTGTTTACAACCTGATTTGTTGTATTTACAACCAAATTCTGATTGTACTGGGTTGCTGATGGAAAATAGTCTGTGATAAACAAAATGTGCATAGATGTCCAAAATAAAATCAAAACAGGAACAAAATCTGAGGCTTTTGGCCTTTTTAATCAGTCTGGATGTGTCCCAATTTATTGGGGTTTTTTGTTTAGTTGGTTATTTTGTTTTGTTTTGTTTTTTTCAGTTATGGATGAATGACAGCCAAATTGTCATTTCATTCCAATTTTATAAAATCCAAGCACAAACTGTTGGGAGAGAATTTTTCCAACTGACTGGAAACTTAAGTCAAATCTGGCTCCAATGGCTGCCCCCCACTCCGCCTCAAAAGAGGTTGATCATGATTTAAAGCACAAAAACAGATGGGGAAAAATGTGTCTGGTTCCCCATGCTTTTGATCTTATCCTCTCAGTACATGCAGGATTCCATTTCATCCTTTTATCTCAGTGGTACTCTATAATTAGTAATAACCCCTTCTAGAATAAGAACAATAGTTATAGAAAGAAAGCATGGGTGTAGAAAAAAATTGAACATATATATCCTGCATCATTTTGAATCTCTTTGATCTTTCACTGTGAAGCTATTTCCACAAACAGAATTTTGCCATATGATATTGTTGGTAATTACAGTCTAACACAGGGACAGGCAATTTCAACAATTTGGGGGGAATGGGAATGTTGACCTTTGAGGTCTCAATACAGGCTGCACACCTGACAACTGTGTTTTTGTTTAGGTCTTTCCAAAACCAGAACTGATTAAACATTTCTTTCTAGTTTTCGGGAGTGGGACAGAAGAGGGGAAAGTGCTTAGGTTCAGAGTAGAGAGTTGATGCACTGAATCAGTAAAAAGGGAAAATGTAATTCTTATTCATAAGTGGTTACAACACTATGACAGTTATGTAGATTCATGATAAAACTATACATCTATGAAGTTGCAATTATGATCATCCCTTTTTAAGAATATTGTTGAGGTGCCTGAACAGGTTCCAAAAAGGGCCGTTAAAATGAGGAAGCAACAATGTATTGCCTACAAAGGTACATTTGAGGAATTATGCATTTAATTTAGAAGAGATATTCAGGATTCGCTTACTTTTTACTGCTGAATAAACCTACTTTTAAATATGAACTTATGCAATATAAACACAATAACATCAATGTGTGTGGTTTGTTTGTTTTTATAGGTGCCTTTGACTTGCTAATTTTTACAGACAAAGACTTGGAAGTTCCAGAAAAATGGGAGGAGTCAGGACCACAGTTTATTGCCAACTCTGAAGAAGTCCGTCTTCGTTCCTTCACAACCACAATACACAAAGTCAACAGTATGGTGGCCTACAAAAAAGACACTTTTCCTTGACACAGCAAATACTATTGTACATAAATGTCTCTTGTAAATTTCATTGCCTGTAGTGATTTCTAAATAGATTTGGTTACTTACTGTTCTGTTGCAATCTAGATACAAATAAGAGCAAAATATGTACAATGTACATATTTCGAATTTTGCCATCAAGCTGCCCACCCTCCCCTAAGACTGATTCTTTGCCATAAGACATCTTTCCTATATGCAAAATTACAGAAGTCTGTACCTTCTCAATGGGTAAGCAATCAAGTCACCATACCATTCTGCTTTTAAAATACCAGGTGGATTATATAAACTTGAAGCCCAGCCTTGAAAACTGCACTGTGGATATATTGATAAGAATCCTTGAATCCTTTCTTATGTAACAAAATTCTCTTTCCTAGTTTCTGCCTAAGTCATATGAAAATGGGAAAGGTGTCTATTTTAATCTTTGTCTTTTATAGAATAAAGATTTAAAACACAAAATGTTCACAGAAGTTCTTGATTTTCTCTTCATCTTTATAATCAGCTTATTTTAAGTTCAAAGTTTCCTGGAAATATACTTCACATTGCTCAATGGTGTATATAAATGCTTTAAAATATGTCTAACACTGACATAATATGTAAGTTAGCTTTGGGCCTTGTGATTTTGCCTGTGGAAAGCACTCCCAGCATTTAAGACAGAGTGCTGAGTTCTGATCCTGCTTCCCAAACCTACTGCAGACTCCTGATAAGCTGTTGTGGATTGGTTATCCTCTTTAGTATTGACATGGCAAGATTACTATTTCAACAGGGATATCAGTAAAAAACACGTTATTGTCCTTCCTTTGAGGGAGAAAAATTCTAATTCAAGGCCACCATCAGATACAACTTGTCCAGTAACTAGTAAAAACAAAGGGGTATAGAAATAAGGGTCATGTTAAGTGGTAACATTAGAAAAATGTGAACATCCTCATGGCTACTGAGCTAGCATTAGATACAGCTGTTCAAGTGGTGTAGAAAATGCCTACATTCTACATTTAACAATGCTAGCTCTTACTGTTTGTCTTAACTATGAATCACTTGGGTGTGTGTGTGGAAAGAGTATCTTGAAAAGTTGCAGGCATTTGCTAGGAACAGTGAACCCTCAACGCACTGGTCTATACTAGTAAATCTTCATGTTTCTCAGCTTTACATCTTTAGCCATTATATAATGATAATTTTCCTTTAGTTATTAAAATACTGCTGCCCTTTGGATGCTAGGCAAAATATGAATGATGTTTGCAGCTAAGTATAGTGTTAGCTAAATTTCTCTTTCAGACTTTAAAAGGAAGAGTTCATTTTGCATTGCAAGCCAGATGCCTAGCAAGTTTCAGAATGGCATTATTTTTGTTAGACTAATTCCAGTTCAAGATACATGGGGCACATAATACAGTATCAGGATGATTTGAAACAAACTTAAGGGAAATTCATAAATCCCTATACTGCTCCTTTATAACAATACCACCACCACCCAAAAGCAGTAGTCATTACCAGATCACCTTCCCTGTACATTATGAAATTGAGATACAGTTGTCATCTTTAAAGCAGAGCTACTCAAAAGTGGTGGCCCATGCAGAGATACCACTCCATCAGCTATAACCTACCAATCTGGCAAGTTTCCAGGAAAAAAAACAATTGTAGCCAGTAGACATAGATACGGCGTCAGTCCCTGCACATGGGGGAAAAAACCTGTCCATTAAATCAGATAGCTTCTGATGCCTTGCTATAAAGTATTCACAGAGTTATACAAGTATACATGCCCTTAATAAGTTATTGTCCCATTGAGGTCAATAACCAGATGTGATACAATGGTAATACGGATTCTGCACCCTTGCCAATTTAGTATCTCTTACCTCATGTTCATGGCAGAGATGCATCCAGACTGGCACACTGCAACTAACTACTCACAAGCTGAATACAGTAGCCCAGATGGTAAAAGGCACTAATTTCAGATTGTGACACCAGTTTTGTATCACACATAGTTGGTTAACTATTTAATTTGACCTTTCTCCAAATGCTGTCAGAGAACTTTAAAGCCCAGGTAACTGCATGCATGTGCCATGTCTGCCTAAATATTAAGGCCACCTGAACACCCAAGCCAAAGCTTAAAAGGAAGAAAAGGTAGGTTGAAGTCTATGACACAGCCTTTAGAGTGGGAGTCTAATAGCTCCAGAATCCCCTTCCTGCTGTATTTTAGCTGTTTCTTTAAAATATTTTGTTATAAGTGATCTTAAATGAAGGCTTAGAAAGGGATTTTGTAACACCTTTGAGACTGAGAAAGAAGTTGGTAACATAAGGTTTTGTATGAATGCTACTAAATTCTTTCTGTCTCGGATGCTGCAACATCCCTTTGCATACTGATCCAGACTAACATAGCTTATCTTTGAATTAATGAAGACAGTACATCTGGTTTGTATAGCAGAATAATTGGTTGAAGCGAGATTTTATTATTTAATCTGATTGGTTACCTTTACTTTTGGTATGCATAACAAACTGATTTGTATCCACATGAAAATCTCATACACTATAAGCGTTTAAATAAAATTTTAAAAAGGTAAATAAAATCCCCCTGAAATAAAGTTGATAACCCTGCTACAAGAATAGTAGTAAATACAATACAATACAACTTTTGTATTTACTTATGATTCAACTCTGCTACTCCTGGACAACCAGCCTGATTTAAATCTGGTAGAATACTTCTCCAAAGAGATTATTCTTATCCAATCAGTGTAAGTCTGCTCACCACTGTGTGAGTCTTCAGACCATCCTTTACCAGTTACAAATCAATGTTTGTGCTGAAGAAATCATGAAAAATAAAACATGTACACCAAGGTAAGGTTACACTGTACCCTTATTTTGCGGATAAGATATCCAGCATACTTGCCCATTGTACCAAAGGGTTTTTTTTAATCAGCATCTCCACAATATTCATCCAAGACAATGCATTTCCCCAACTCTGCTATAGTTATCAATCTACTAAAAACTCACACTGGTACAATTCTTGATTTTTCCACTAGATGCCACCTCTTCTATTAAACTGAGGTAGTGTATTTCCAAAATTATGTATCTTGATTGGAAGACAGTTGCATTTCAACCTTATGTAACTCTAGCAAGTCCACTGTTGAGTTTGGAGAAACACTACTTTCTGGATACATTTGAGAACAGAAATTTCCATATGCACACCAGTTTTTACTGCCGGAAAACAGACTCCATAAAGCTGGAAGGATCTCTCTGAAACAATTTTGCCTTGCAAGACACATTCATATTCTTTCTATATAATGGAACATAGGCTAGGAAAATAACCTAATGCAGTGGATGCTGATTCAGAAACAAATACCGACAGAATCAAATGACTCCTTTTCTTTTAAACCAATAGCTTAAAATGTTAAAAGGCAACAGGGACATTAAAAGCTATCATAACAAATTGTATCTCCAAAAAGGGATGAGTCATAAGACTTGCCACAAAAAGAATTATTTTATTTGAATCTCAATATAAAAAAATATAGCTGAAGGGCTTGAAATGTATTTAAGAAATATTGAAAGAAGGGCTTGCTATCAAAGACTGACAAGTGAATTTGCTGGATATTTATGGAAGAATTGTTGAGAAAGATAAGTGTGGGGGACAGATTCTTAAATTGGGTATCTCAAATTTATAGAGACCAAAGAGCGAAAATTGTTATTAATGGAGAGAGGATGGAACAGCTAATTATAAGAAAAAGGGATGAGGCAGGGTTGCCCCCATCTCCACTTATCTTTCTGATAATCATAGTGGTACTATGTACAAAGATAAGAATGGAGACAGAGATCAAAGGTATTCTAGTAAAAAACCAAACCTTTAAAATAAGAGCATTTGCAGACAATTTAGTAGTAATAATGCAGGAACCAAATCAAGGAATGGGAAAATTGAAACAGATTTTGCATGAATACAGATCTTTATCCGGCTTCAAAATAAATCAGGAAAAAAAAGTACTCCTCACAAAAAACATAACTCACTACGAAGAAGAAATACTGTCCCAGGACTCGGGATTTAAAGTGGTAAAGAAAGTGAATTTAAGACATGAACCCTCCAGACACTGGAGAGGGGAGACAGGGATCCCCTTGCATCCAGAGTCAACCTGAACTTCAAGTACACACTTTAACTAAAGAGTTTATCAAGGAAAAGAACAACCAAAATGCCAAGTGTTTTATCTTAGTAATAAAGAGGTTCAACTTAACACAAAAAGCAGTACTGGAGTTTCAAAGCTTCGCCACTGTCTGTTTGACCATCTTTTTGACAATCCAGTCCAAAATGAAACAAGAAATACCAACTTAATTCCAAGGAGGAGGATGTAGAAATGTCTTTAAAAGCCAAAATCTCAGGAGTTAGTCTCTTCAGTTCTTCCATTTTATTCAATTTACAAGAAATCAACTAGATTATAGCATTTCAGTTATTTTTTGAGTATCTTCCAATTTCCTTGTGGTCTGCTGCTCCATCACCAGTGTTTTCACCCCATGAGGTGAGAGCACATC
Source organism: Ctenosaura bakeri (assembly GCA_948474755.1). Classification (NCBI taxonomy): domain Eukaryota; kingdom Metazoa; phylum Chordata; class Lepidosauria; order Squamata; family Iguanidae; genus Ctenosaura; species Ctenosaura bakeri. The sequence goes on from CAOLHI010002337.1 coordinate 126,701, forward strand.
ATGCTGAATAGCCTCAACTATTTTCAAGAAATTGCTGTACATCACAGAGTACAAGTAAGTATCTTTCAGATTATTTTCAAAATGTTCATAAAGCCTTTCTGGAAAAAAAGAAAAGAAAATTATCACTATGTACATTTAAAGAACATTAATTAGGAATCATTAAATTATGTCTTGTATATACTGAACAACTTGGAATGCCAATGACAAAAAAAGAGAATTGTATCTTTTTATAAGCTGGAAACAAATATGAAACAAAGTTGCCAGTAAGATTTAAATTCATGATTATATTGCAGACAACTGAATTTCTCAGTGTTAAGAGATGTCACCAACTGTAACAGAAATGCTGATGGGTTTATTTTTCAATCCACCCATCAGTGCAATCCTAAATATTAATTCTGAGAACATAGCTTGAGATGCACTGCTCGCATCTGGATTTATGTAACATATGTTCCACTGAAGAATAAATATTGCTCACTCATAAGTTTTCTACATGTAACTTAGAAGCATCTTGAATCTGTCAAACTAGAGGGCTACTCCTAGGAACAGTTACATGTACCAGCTTTACAGTTATCAATGGTCCACCTCACCCTATACTGTCTACTTTGCTCAGCAGCAGCACTCCAGGAGCTCAAATCTTCCCATTGTTGCTACCTGCTTCTTTAATAGAGGTCCTGCATGTTCAGCCTTGGCCTTTGCACACAGGTGATACACTGATCTAAACCACTTCCCTTCTGCTTTAAGCACCTTTTCCACCCAAATGTCCTTCAGATTCCATCAGCTTCAGCCAGCACATCTTAGGATGTCTGATGGCCGAATGAACCTTTTCCTTCATCTTTCTGAACACTGATAATTCTTTAAAAGGAATCCAGCACTAGGACTGAAAATATAGTGCAAGTTATGACATACACTCAAAAAGCTGCCATTACAATACCCACCTGGATCTAATTCATATGACGTATGAGCTGGTTGATCCCGTTGCCTCGAAATCCAGTGTCACCTATCTCTTTGTGGAACCCTATTTTGTTACGAGCTGCATGGCGAGCCACTGACAGGTGGAATGGCCACAAAAAGTTATTGATTTCATGGAAGTGTTCTCCAGCTGAGTAAATTTCATGAATAAGATCTTCTAGACAAATGATACCATAGCTCCCTGAAGGAAGGAAGGAGAGAGAAACTTTTAGAGCCATTTGTTGTTGTTGTATCCAACTTATGGTGAATGTAAGGTCAAGTTTTTCTTGGGAAGATTTGTTGAGAGGGGCTTGTCTTTGAGCCTTCCTTTGAGCCCAAGAGTGTGATCTGCCTGAGGTCACCCAGTGGTTTCCACAGCTGAGTGGATATTCAAATGCTGGTCTCCAGTCACAGTCCAATGCCAAAATCATAATGCATTACAAAAAGTACACTTGCTTTCGCTAAGAGCCATACTAATATTGAATCTTTCATTTAATTACTTTTCATTAACCTTATGGCAGATGAAAATGAAGCACAATCTGCTGCAAATTTACAACATCCTTTATGCCGCCCCACACCGTTCTGTTACTTACCTAAATGTTCTTCAATCAAGATGTTGTCTGTCAAAGCAAGCTTTTTATTTTGTATCTTTGCATGACCTCGTTTCAGGATCAACTCGCGAACAGATTTCAGGTTGGGATAACTGTGTAAATACAGAATTGGTGATGTTGCTGGAAAAATATGAAACTGCAAGAACCTACAATATTACAGTATATTGCAAGCAATGGCAAAAGTCAAGCCATCTGTCATCTGATAAACAAGTCAAATTTTGATTCTCCCTCCTCATGACAGATCTTCCCCCATGAGGATACACAATACACCAAGTAACAATGATTTATGCAAGTTAGTGATTGAAGACAGAAAGTGCTCCTGCTTTTTTTCTTAAAACAACCTAACTTGTTAGTTAAGATACCATGTTGCTTAGTTTATATTAATTTAAGACATGGACAACTATGGAATATTCATCCCTAAACTGCTTCAGAACTCCCATACAATCAGCAGGATTATTCAAGAAACTAACTGCACATGATTAAATCCAACTCCTCAAATGTACACTGAGTTATTAGACCAGCTTCCATGCAAGGTTACAGATGTCAAACATCTGGAACACAATCCTGTTCATGTGTCTACTCAGAAGTAAGCCTTGGTGGGTTTCATGGTATCTACTCCCAGCTGAGAAAGCCTGAATATCCTAAGCACCAGATCCCATCTGATCTTGGAAGCTAGGCAGGGTCAGCCCTGGTTAGTACTTCAATGGGAGACTACCAATGAATACCAGGTGCTGTAGGCTATATTTCAGAGGAAGGAACTAGCAAAACTACTTCTGAGAATTCCCTGCCTAAGAAAACCCTATGAAATTTATGGGATCACCATAAGTCAACAGGCAGCTAGAACACAAACTCACACACACACACGCTAATAAATCAACCCTATCACTCAAAGTATGAACATCCATTCACCTCAGTTCAGAAATTTCACAAACCTTGCCCATTTGTAAACTGATTTTAAACCTGACTTTGGCTCAAATAGTATATAGCTGATGCAGCAAATTCCTCCTAAGCCTATGAAAAAAGCTATAAACACAGCCTGAGATTAAAGAGATTTCCCATTAGATTTTTGTAATGAAATATTAAAACACCTTTATGGGAGATCTAGCTGCTCATATGAGACTTACAATAATTTAAAGCAACAAAGCTCAGTCAATGATGCACAGTAATAGTGCATATCATTTAAACTGAGCTGTCTTGTCTTAAATTATGAGTAGGTTTTCATGAATAATATATTCGAGACAAACAATATCATTTTTTAAAGGGGGAGGAGGGGAGAAAGACTTTTAGAACCACATTAACATCCAATCCTTCAATCAACTTCGCTTGCACATATTATAACGTTTCAATCATTTTATAACAGCCATTATGAGACACACTACTTGTTAAGATTTTGAGTCTGCACCAGGTGTAACTTGGCTATTAATTTTCTACACACTCGAGACACTGGCTAAATAATCTCTGTTAACAGGTACTGGATGGCTGTGACACTTCCCAAGGTAGTAACACAAGTGTTAACCTTCCTGCCTGTCCCACCCCTAAGAAAAAACACATAAAAGAAAGGGAGAATCAAGAGGACTACTGTACATCATAGTACATTCATCTTAGTCTTTCTTGATATTCCAATGAAAGAACGAAAAACAAAATGCTAATGTTTATTCAAAGCCTTGGTGCTTCTTAGGTACCATTCTTTTTACAGTTGGCCCTCCATATCCACTAGGGTTGGGGGGGTAGGACCTCTGCAAAAGGAGAAAAACTGCAAATATCAAAATGTACGTGTATCTGTCTGTGGGAAAGGGACCAAGGCAAAGTGGAAAGAGCAGGCACCTAGGATCCAAACCAGGTCAGGGAAAGGAGAAGGGAAAGGGGTGGGTTAACATGGTAGTCCTATGCTTCCTCTCTCTCATCCATCTCCTTCTTCGGGTGTGGGGAGGGCATCAGCAAAGGGTTCATGCTGCTGTGAAATCAGGGTGTGAACTGTCTTTAGCTAGAAAGGCAGTGGCTGGTGGCTGAAGAGGAGGACCAGAGGTGGGTTTTTAAGAGGGCTGTGTGGCCTGTCTGGACCAACCACAAGATAAGGCTCCCATGAAAAAGAAGCACTTAAGGTGTGTGTGGGGGTAAGGGTTGGAGAAACTTGCAAATAATCAAATTCATGAAAGTCAGACCCATGAAAATGGAAGTACAACTGTATTTTCCTTAATTAACTTCAATCTTGGCACACGCACGCATACAAGCCAATACGTACAAACACTTCAAAACGAAAAGAAATACATACCCCCATGCTACATAAGGCTCCACTATATGCAACATTTTTAATGTTTCTGGTGACAATTTAACAAACGTGCCACTGTAAATCTTTTTCAATCGTAGCCTCTCGATGACACGTCGCACTTGCAGACTCACTCCTTTAATTCTAAATGAAAAGGAAAAACAAATCAGTTGCCCTCCCTCTTGGTGCAGGGAATGTTCCACAAGACTAAACAAACTCACAGGTATTTGACAATTTACTTTTTGCATTTTCTTGAATGTAATATCATGAAGTTATAACAACCCGAGCCTGAAGAATAACTGTAATTTTTCAATTCAAGGCCCATACAAGCACATGTAGTGAAAGAAAAACATACAAGCACACATAGTACATTTGAAACTGCCATACCTTAAGAAGGCCAAATTCAAGTTTAATTCACTGCCCTACTTTAAAAATCTTTAGTTGTATCATAATCCTCAATACCATCAACTCATCTATTGCTCAGAATATGCTTGTGGATACTTCAACTTTTTTTTTTTACTTCCCATAAAATCTGCACGAATCAAAAGACATGTGAGCAAGAAAGGACAAACCAACAGACCGTTCGGAAGCTAATCCCACAGATAATGAATCATGCCTTACTCTGCAATCCGTACAGCAAATGCCAGTTTGTGTCCCTCCTCAGGCACTAGCATCAAACCAGGTTTGTGTTCCATGCGCCGCAGGCGGACGTCATCTCTGTGTTTCCGATGAGAGTCTCGCAAAAATGTCTCAAGCCGCTTGAATTTAATCTGTTTTCCCTTCTGGTGCTAAGATAAAGTTACATTGTGATGTTAGTCACAACATCGCTACTGGTACATTACCTAGTTTTTCATGGAATGGCTGAAGCACTTTAACTTTTCTTAATTTTAAACGTTTGTAACACATCAGTCACATACCCACTGGTATAAATTAAGGAGAAGTAGAATTCCTACCTAAGGGATCTAACAACTGACAAATAATAGAGAGAGACGAGGCAGGGACTAATTCAGCTCAGTAAGAGAGTCAATAAGGAAAACTAGATAACATGAGACAGACCAGGTAGGAATAATGTGCTATGATCAAGACATAAAACCAATTCAAATTCTGCAAAGTAATTAAGATTAAAATATTTCCATCATATCTTACTTCAGTCAAATACAGTAATTATCTTAACAGAAGTACAGCTGGCCCTCCACATTTGCCAGTTTGACTTTCATGGATTTGATTATTCGTAATTTTCTTCAAAGCTCCCTTCCCCCGAAACCTGAGGTGCTTCTTTTCAGGGAAACTTTCCCTCTCAGAGGCTCTGATTACACTCTGAAGCCATTTAAAAACCCATCTCTGGTCATCATCTACCAGTCACTCTCTGGTCAGCTAAGGATGCCCTGCAGCCCAGTTTCTCAGCATCACAAACCATCTCCCCATGCTCCTGTATACTCAAGGAAGGAGATGGGGGAAGAAAGGAAATACAAGGCCACGATGCCAACACCCCCCCCTTCCCTCTCCCTCCCCTAACCTGGTTTGGAACCTGGCTGCCCACTCTCCCCATCATGTTCAGCTCCCTGGCCACAGACACACAAACACACACATTTTGATATTTGCCATTTTCCAGCTTTTCAACGGTCCTGCACCCCTCATCCCAGCAAATCTGGAGGTCAACTGTACATCCTAAAGATGCAGCGTCTAAGGTATCAAGAATATTCTTTTATACTGTCTTGAACAACCCAACTGTCATCTGCAGGCTCCAGTATATCAGCCATACCCTAGTTTGAATCGCCCATAAGATAAGGATACTCCATATCAGGATGTTTCAGATGATATATCTTTCAAATAAAGAACAGGAACTTCTATTCACCTCCCACTCAACTGTTTTAACTTAAACCTAATTTTTATCTCTATCAGGCTCTATTTTGCTTTTTTTATTTTCCATATTTTTATTTTCATTTAACTCAGTAATCAGACGTTGTCTGCTTGAGAACCTCTTTAGCATGACCGATGAAAATGCTTTCAGTTTTCACAGAACATCATTAAATACCTTTCTCTTGTTTTCCAAAGCCTGCTTGGCCTGGGTGGCCTTGATTGCCTGATAGGTTTTCCTTTTCTTCAGTAGGTTTTCTGGCACCAAAGGTATCTTCCTGGGTGGTCTAAACACAAAGAGGCAGAAGTTCACAACACAATCTCCTTAAAGTAAAGCAGGGTTTTCAATACAGTAGGTTAATAATAATAATAATAATAATAATAATAATAATAATAATAATATTATTAATATTATTTATTTTTATCCCACCTCTACCAGTGGATCGAGGCGGCATTACAAAAATATATCAATACATTAAAACATTATGTGTGACTTCCCCTCACTGAAATCCATGGGCCTCAAGTCGTGATTAATTTGAATCCCATGGATTTCAGTGGACCTACTTATGAGTGTGACCAGATCTGGATCCATGTCGTAATGTTTTGCCAAAACAGCTCCTAGCAATTAACACGACTTTCTTTCTCTTCACGTGTAAGGGAGGGAGTGAGAGGAGGCTTTATTTTACACTGCTCTCTACCCTCTGCCCCACAGGGCCAAGTGAACTGTCGTTGTGGAATTTAAACGCAAACAGTGGGGTTTTCCTAGAAAAACCAGAGGTCTCCCATACCCAAACTCTTCCTCTGAATTCGCCAACATTCAGCTACATCACTCGCCCCCTTCATGGACAAAGGTGGTGGCAAACACACACCCCGGCTCCAAGAAGGGGCACCCCCAATAAACGACAACACTCTTATTTGCACCCATCCAGCACAGCTAAACGCAGACATGGCCGTTCTGGCCACAAATACATCCCTCAAACATGCCCCAACTCCACCCTCCCCGTGGATGGACGCAGATTCTTCTCAGATCCCTCACTCCCCATAAAACTCACTCAAGCTCCGCCATTTTCTCTCTCCGTTGGTTACGCCACTACTGCGCATGCGCACGCCAGCCAGCGTGCGCCGAAGGGAAGGAATCGCCTCGTACGTCGAGCGTATGCGTCTTATTGGTTTATGTTCGAGCGGCTTCGATTTTTATCTCTATGGTTTTTCGTCGCCTCTCCGTTTTAGCTGCATAGAGATAAGAAATTAGAGAATGAACTAGAGGAGGATATTTCTGGTTTGCTTTGAACGTCACTTTGTCCCTCTCAGGAGAAGGGAGGGCTGCTCAAAAAAATATATATGAGGAAAATATTTTCAGGCTCTGAGACAGAGCAGAGGTGTGTTTATCCGAATCAAAGGCTTTATGTTCTTTCAGAGTCCTATATTATTTCATGGGGAGGGTGGGGACGACAAGGTGATTTTTCAAATCCGTTAAAGATCTCCCAACGAAGGGGAAGAAAGGCCACAATCTCAGGATGTTGCAGAGCTTGAAAGCGGCGCCATTTCCACGCTATGCTGCTCTAACACTTATTCCATTTTCATCATCCCATAGAATCCTGAGAATTGCAGTTTACTCCATAATTCCACAGGATGCTGAAAGTGGAATAATAGCACTGCAACAGTGGAGTGCAGAAATGGCCGGACTCTTGGGGCAGCCCTGCAAGGTAGTCCACATTTAACGTAGGGCTAGCAGGGGTTTCTTACTTAAGACAAAGGGCCTTTCCGCACTACATTGTTATAGTGCTATTATTCCACCTTCAACATCCTGTGGAATTCTGGAGTTTGTAGTTTCCTGAGGTCAAAGTGCTCTCTGGCTGAGAAGTCTAAAGGCCCCTCCCTAAACTGCAAACTCCAGGATTCCACAGGATGTTGAAAGTGGAATAATAGCACTATAACAGTGTGGTGCGGAAAGGCCCAAAATCCTTCACACAACACAACATAGCGAAGATGAAATCAGAGGGGAACAAGTCCTGTGGTTCCAGCCAACCAGGGGTTTCCATGGCCAAACAGAGATTCCAAGCCTGGCCTTCAGAGTCCTAGGAGAGAACTGTTGAGCAGGGATGAAAAGTAAAAGCAAAACAGAAGACAAAACTCCATGGGCTTATAGATGGTCACCTGCTTTATTTGTTTTAAAAGCTTCCAGCCACCCTCTCATTTTAGGCATTTTGAATTACTCAATATTTCTCCAGGGAGAAAAAAAGTAACAAGTTACTTTTGCAGTTGCTGCTTTTAAAAAAAGTGGTTCCTGAGGTCAATCTACTCAAGTTGCCTTTCCACCTGGCCTCCCAGGCTAATGACAACAGCTAAGTGCTTGCAGCATTGCATTCCATGGATTTCTACACAGCTGTTTGAGTTCCTAAATGTTTTAAAAAATGAAAAAAGATAGGATTTTTTTTACACGAAATCATTGTGTAAATCATTTTACACAAAATCATTACACAAAATGTTGTTGTCAACAACAGTTCTTTATTATGGTCTCTAGACCCAACACATTCAAAATAATGGTGTGTGAGATAAATTAAAACCACAAGGAGCAATTGAGTCAAATCATACAGGCAGAACTTAACTGCTGGGTCAAATTTTACAGGCAGGAATTAACTGTTCACTAATCCTGACCACCTGAGACAAAAACTTGGCAACATCTTATTTCCTAATAAGATCTGACATAAAATTGGGCTGATCATCCTGGCAGATTTTCCAATAATGGATTAATCGTATGTTGTAGAACCTGCTTGTAAGACTCCACAAGATAAAAGAACATGTTTTGTGGATGGTACTTCTTGGTTATTGCAGGGACATAGCCTTTCGGTGTAAAGGACACCAGCAAATCTACCCTCAGGGTATTTCAGAGGGAAAAACATTAAATCTGACCTTTGTAAAAAGTCTACGAGAACCAACGACAGTCAAATTCTTTACATGCTCAGCTAGGTGAAAAGGCCACACTTATTCGTGGTGAGCAGGATGAGTATGAACAAGCTCAAAAGTCACAGACAGCAATATCCCAGTCTTTGTTTTACTGATATGAGAGCAGTGTCCAAATGTAAAAAGAGGGATGATGACAGATCAGCTGAAACAGCTTTTTGGGTGACAAGCTTTGACCAATGGCTTTTGTAACCATACTGGGATTGATACACAAATAAATCTGTGCCCAACTTAAAAATGTTAACCTTAAGCCAAAATTTTAAAGCTGCCAACCAACCCCTTGTCAATAGGAGGCATTTCCTTTGTTTCTAACAAGTTAGAAGTCCATTATGAACCAATTAATGTTTCTAAAAACAGAACTGTATTAGGAAGACATCTGGGAATTTGGACCTATTCCAGAACATGACCATCTAATGTCCATCTTTGAAAATTTCTTTTCAAAAGTCATAACTTTAGATTTCCTAAAATTGCTTTTTATATCATTTTGGAAAAAAACAATTCAAGAACTTCCTTAGTAAATAATTTAGTCGAGGTCTAGAACATGAAAGAATAATTGGATCATGAGCACAGAATAGAACGGAAATTTCCCTGTCTCCAGGTTTGGACAAATGACTGTTGGGGTCCATTAAGGTGTCTTCAAGGTCATTTACAAATAAGTTTGCAAAGTTGGTGCAAAAATACAGCGTTATCAGATACTTTTGTTCATAGATATTTCTCTAGAAAGCCACCTCTGACTTGTAGCTGGCTGTTACTTTAGAAAACCTAAATAAGACAGAAACGGGGTTTTTGTTTTTTTTTAAATCAGTCAAAACATTATCCACCTTCTCCCGTAACTCTGGAAACAGAGTCAAAAGCTAACAACAAACAACTTGCTTTGCAGAGGTCTAGAATATTTCTCAGCAAAATGAGCACCAAAAAAGTGATCAAAAGTTGAATAATTGTCTCTAAATGTTGCTTGTGTCTCAGTAAGAATGTTATTAGAATTTAAAAAGGAAGTCAGTCTGTTGCATAAGAAACAAGCATATAACTTTCATATTATTGATAACAGACTAAGAGGTCTGTAATTCCCTGCAATTCTTAAATTTCTCCTAGATTAGCACCACAATTGCTTGCTTCTGACTCTTCTGACTAGCAGGGATTTTTCCAGAATTATTAATCTTGGTAAAAAGAGCAGCTTGCACTGGTGCCTACCAATGTTGATTAGTTTTATTAAGTTCAGCAGGAATATAATTGATACTTGGAACCTTCTCACTTTTAAACCTGTAGAATTAAGTAAAAAACTTCTTCCGTAGATACTGGATCCCATGCATGTACAAAAGAGAGTTCATGGGAATGATCAAGGTCTCATTCAGAAATACGAATGTCTGCAAAAATGGATAAAAAAATTATCCTCCCAAACCCAAGCTGTAATAACACAGCTTGGGGCTTGAGATCAATAGCATAAAGCTCCTGAAACAAACTGCCAGAAAGTTTTTGCATCATTATTAAGTGAGGCATTCAGTAACAGTGGTCATAAATTAAGTTCACAATGTTTCTTTTTAAGAGCCAGTATGATCATATACTCTCTTTCAGCTGAAAATTCGACTTTACCTACCAGTTCCACACACCCCTCGGCTTTCTTCAGTTGCTCCAGTTTGAATCCAAAGTAAAAAAAGTAGTTTACACTCAGATAACTCAGCAGGTTGGAGAGGAGAGAAGTGGCAGAATCTTTTCCTTCCCTGCGGTTTGAGGCAAAAGCAAACTTCTGCATTCTCTCCTAGCTTGTGTGGTTTCCTTATTAATAATATTTGCTATTTCAATTACACTCTGATGTTGCTTGGCCATGTGTGTCCTGGGTTTCAACTGTGAAATACTTGGAGGCTATGCTGTTTTAAATGGTTTTAAATTATCTTTTACTTTGTTAAATTGTTTCATATGCTTTTAACCTATTTTCTACTTTTTTACCTTTTCAATTATTTTAAATTTATCAAATTTACTTTATTTTATTTATTCCAGCCTAAAATCACATAATATAGAGTGGGACATAAATGTTTTAATACATTTTAATAAGTAAGTTCCCCACTGCTGTTATACAGTACTATTAGCCTGAAACCACACCTGTATGTCTGAGCTGGTAAGTATCTTGCCAAAGGCCACTCACACAAAGATCCTGGAATTAGACTAAAACTCAGCACATTAATTTCAGTTGGTTCACAATTGTGTAAGAAGATATGAATTTGGGATTTTCCAGTTCATAGCCTTAAGAATATTCTAATAAAAAGAATACATTGAATTTAAACAGAACGCTAATGTGTTTGTGTGTGCCTTCAAGTCATTTGTTGACTTATGGCAGCCCCTTGAATTTCATAAGGTTTTCTTAGGCAAGGAATATTCAGAGGTGGTATGCCAGTTCCTTGCTCTGAGATATAGCCTACAGCTAAAATACATAACCAATAATTTTTGGTACAAACATTTGCTGAGATAAATATTTGGGTTGAGTACTGCTGTTCCCATACATTGGAGTCCTTTAACCCTGAAATTCTGAATACATCCAAAAATCTGTTGGCTTTTGTCAACATGCAGTACATATTAACTGCAAACTACGTGGGCAACTTTTCAATAATGTCACACATCAAAGATATATATTCCTCTAATGTCTGTATTCTCATTATATTTTGACACTCATTTTCTCGTGATAGTTTGACACCAATTCCAAGCAACATGCATTCTCATAAGATCAAGTTAGACAGAACCTGAAAGGGTTGATTTATCCCACTGTGTGAATTCATCACATTACCTCTGACCATGGGGATGGTGAATTCTAAGACAACAGGCCATCTCTATACAATAGAAAAGATTAATTTGCTCAAATATTTTTCATCCCAATATTTTGTAGTGTTAAGCTATGTCACCAAACACTATAATATGGTTTTTGCACCATAGCCAAACAGAAGTATGATAGCATGTGGTGATGACACAGGACCAAGTGAACATATGCATGACAGAAATTAGCCAAGAGTAAAATAAGATCAAACAAATAAAAATACAGTGATTACAGATGTGCATATATGACTGGGCAGCAGTTATTGTAACAGGATTTTCTGTCAAATGCATTTGACTGGAACTAGAAATATACAAGTCCTCCTAAGAAATTAGGGTAGTTGAAAACAAAGCATTCACTAAAATGGGGGACATGAGCATCAAAATAGCAAGTGCAGTTCAACATAAGCAAGTGTGAACTTGCAAAGTGATACACTTTGGGGCTAAAGGTCTCAACTTCATATACACACTGATGGGATCCGAGCTGGTAGTAAACAACCTGGAAGAGGATTTAGTTTCATGACAGTTCTAAACGAAAGCAAAAGTAGCCAGAAATATTTCTGGTTTAACAACAAAGATAAAGCAAAAATAGAGGAGGAAGCATCTCAGAAGAGGAGATACCCCAGGAGGCACAAGTCTTCCATTTTTAATAAAATTGGGGTGTTCTGCTCTAGTGTTTCCCTTTGTGTCTTTTTTCCTCACTTTTTCTTAGCATAGACCTGTGTTGAGTTAGCATATGTTTCAGTTTCAAAATGCTCATGAAACTCAAAATCCTACTTTGTGGGCTGTAAATTAAAGACAGTTTCTATTTTTCAGTTGCTGTCTGTAATTCTTCTATCCCCACTATAATTAACTTCATAATTGTGACCATGCTAGCCTCATACTGTGAGAATTAATGCTTGTTCTAAGATATGGTAAATTTCATAGGCCACAATCAAATAAACATCCTTCGTCGTCGTTATTCTGCGCCTTCAAGTCATTTTTGACTTATGGTGACCTTAAGGCAAACCTATCTTGGGATTTTCTTGACAAAATTTGTTCAGAGAGAGCGTACTTTAGATCCATTAAAATAAATTAGTTTCAATGGCCCTATTTCTGTGTTGAAATCACCATTTTGTGTGTACGTGCTTTCAGGTCACTTGTTAACTTACATGGCACCCCATGAATTTCATCGAGATGTTTTTTCCAGTTTCTTCCTTTGCAATATAGCCTACAGCACCTAGTATTCATTGTCGGCTTTCCATGCAAGTACTAACCAGGCCTGATACTGCATAGCTTTCCAAATCAGGTGGGATCTAGTGCCTTTAGGGTATTTAGAACCACTAATCAACCCTTTATCACTGCTATGAGAGATTTATAAAGTTACTCTTTGGACTACAAACCCCAGACTCCTCCAGACAGCATGGACATAATTATGTAATCCAAAAAAAAAAAAAAATTGCCGTTTCCAGTCATAATTATTCCCAGAGTACTCATCTTCCGACTCACATCTTGGGAATGTGTACTGTAGCCTTTTGTTAGTTGTCCATTTTGTTGGGATGTGACAGAATTCCTCTGCATGTTTTAATTTTGATTCAAGTAGTAGTTGCCATTTGATTACACCATCTATCTCCTCAATTAATTAAACCCAATTTGCATTAACACATATGATATAAGAGATCTACCATGAAATTGCTTTATCCTTAAAGGAAGAGATCCATTATATAATACAAATATTGATATTATGACCTATCCATGAATCAAGATCTTTTAAACAGCTGTGTATATATTTTGTACGCCTTCCAAGAAATCTGCAGTATTATTTTTCTTTGAGCCAAAATCTTGGCCTGGGAATAAATGTGCTATGTTTTGAAGAATAACACTTTCAGCTTGAGCAGCATTTTCTTAATCATAAATTATTCGCTCACAAAGTGCTATGTAAGTGATCCCATCACCTTTGTTCTATGGGACAAGCATGTAGGTATTGATTCTCACAAGACAATTAAACAGTTGGTCGTATCTGGCTGATGCTTATGAATGTATATCATTTAAATTCAACAATGCATGGTTTCAAACATGTCCTATGGATGACTGGGGAAATATAATTCCTCTAAAATCATGGGAAAACCACTCACTGGCTCTGCTCCCATGACTAAAGGTTCTATCAGTATAGATGCCAAGATGACGCGAAAATAGCAACTACAATAGCTGTAAATATTAAAATAAGAATATAACTTCAGGTGTTTAGCAAGAATCACAGGATCATGGAGCTTGTGTAACCATCGATTTGGAAGATGTTTCTACATAGTAATATCTAAAATTGGTAAGGAGAGTTAACATGGCATAGTGATTTGAGTGCTGGACTACAGCTCTGGGAGACCAGGATTCAAATCCCTACTCAGCCATGGAAACTCAATGGGAGACCCTGGCCAAGTCACATTTTCTCAGTCTGAGAAGTCAATGGCAAGCTCCCTCTGAACAAATCTTGCCAAGAAAGCCCTGTGATAGGGTCACCTGAAGGCCACGATAAGTTGAAAACAACTTAAACGCACAGCAACAAAACTGGTTACCTTTGCTCAAATGATCCCACCTGCAATTTGTCACCACCACAGTACTTGCCAAATAGTTTCTCTTAGTCCTTCTGGATTAGGCACAGGTAATACAATCATAGAACCAGTGTGGTATAGTGGTTTGAATGCTGGACCACAACTCTCGAGACTAGGGTTCAGTTCCCTGCTCAGCCATGGAAACCCACTGGGTGATCTTGGATGCATCACACACTCTCTTGGATGCATCACACACTCTCAGCCTCAGAAAACCCCAGGTTTGCCTTAGGGTCGCCATAAGTAGGAAATAACTTGAATGGACCAGAACAACAACAATGCAATCAGAATGAAAGCTGATGTAGTGATTTGCGTGTTGGACTAGGACTCAAGAAGACCAGGATTCAAATCCCTGCTCAGGCAAGGAAACCCATCTGGGCAATTCACAGTCAGCCTAAGAGGGAGGCTTCCTAAGAGGAAGGCAGTGGCAAACTTTCTTGAAATATATCTTGTCAAGAAAACCTCATGATGGTCAACGTAAGTCAGAATCGACTTGAAGGTACATAACAACAGCAATACAATCAGCCCTCCACATTTGCAAGTTTCACTTTTGTAGATTTGATTATTCACAGATTATTTGCTGTCACCTATGCTGCCTCCCTAAGCCATTTTTAATAGGGACTGAAAGCCTCCTGAGATGGAGAAACTGTGAACAAGGCTTGTGAGTCCCTATTAAAAATGGTGTGGGGCAGCAGCGGAGGTGGCAGTAAGCCCTACCAGCCACCCACTTCTGCCTTATGAAGGAACCCTGATGCCTCAAAGGAATTCATGGTGGGTTGAACATGATGATCATACTTTTTTTATGTGTTAAACATGGTCTGGGAAGGCCTAGAGTTATTCATGTTTTTTCCACTTTCACTGGGGTCGTGTGCCCTTAACCCTAGCGAGTATGGAGGGATGACTGTACACAGAACTGGAGTAACCTACAGTAGTGGTGGGAACTGTGTGGCCTTGCAATGAATACTGTCCCCAGTCCCCCTGGAGAACTCCCTGATTTTAAATTATGTTGTGGCCTAAGCTACCACCACCACCACCAGTCAGTCTCTATTTGCTGTCACCCATCTGTCCACTCCAATTATCTAAGACAGAACTTTCCAAACTTTTCATGTTGGTGACACACTTTTTAGACATGCATCATTTCGCAACATAGCAATTCAGTAAGTGGAGGCAGACTGTCCACCTGAGCCTGGCCTGCTGCCTTTCTCACCAGGGTCTTCCTAGGCTCAGGGCAGCTGCGGCAAATGGAGAGGCTGCCTCTGCACCCAAGTCTGACCTGCTGCTGCCCTCACCAGGGTCTTCCTCAGCCTGGGGTGGCGGTGGGAGAGGCAGCCCCTCCACCCGTTACATTCACACAACACACCTACACACTGCAGCTGACACACTAATGTGTCACGACACACAATTTGGAAAGCTCTGATCTAAAAAGATGAATGTCAAGACTTGCAAGTTAGTTCTCCACCTGTGAGAGACAACTGCCAACCAACTTCCCTGTCAGCTGTGAATTAAAAACTTTAGACCATTTTCCTTTTATCTCCTCATAGTCAAATCATGTGTTGTGAAACTGAGCTCTATTAATGGCTACATAGTCATGATAATAAAATGTATAAAGCAGCAATGCTTGCCAAATAGTACGATCCCAGGAAACTAACAAGATGGGGATCACTCATGGGATCGTAATCATGTCCTGTGTGCGAACTTCCAGATCCATTTGGCTTCATGTATTAGAATGCTGGACTAAGTACACCTTTGATTTAATTCATCCAAGAAGTTCTTACAGTGGAGTCCCATGCATTTCTACTCAGAAGTAATACCCATTGAGTTAAATGGCATTTAATCCCAGGCTATTTCCATGCTAGACTGTTATAGTGCTATTATTCCACTTTCAACATCCTATGGAATCCTGGAGTTCGCACTTTACGGAGGGGCCTTGAAGCCCCTCCCTAAACTACAAAATCCAGGATTCCATAGGATGTTGAAAGTGGAATAGTAGCACAATAACAGTCTAGTGCAGAAATGGTCCCAGATAAATAGTGATACACTTGCCACTTTACATTCTAATTTGGTGTTTATATACTCAAAAGTAAGCCTCACTATGTTCAGTTAAGTTTATTTCCAGGTAAGAGTTCAGTGGATTGCTTTCTTAGATTCAGCCCCATACATCTGGTGTTTTGTGTCTTTCTCCAAAAATGGTCATACTTTCTAGTTTCTTTTGATTAAGACAGAACAACTATTTGGATAGCTTAAAGGCAGTTTTCTGCTCTTGCCAGAAACTACTCTGAATCTACAAAAGGGCTGAACTGATCTCCCACAGCTGCAAATGTTATATAAGCTCAGCACACCATAAATTCAACACTGTTTTAATAAACAACGATTTGGATCTGTCATTCAGCTCAGAATATGAAGGGTGACTGCATTTCTTTTAGGGGAAAAAACAGAAATTCATTCCTGGCTTTTATACATTGGGGAGGAATTCTGCTGTTAGATCTATTTGGATCAAGCAAGGTTGAATTAGTAAATTGTTTGCATACCCCCCCATGCCCCTGTTTCTTCCTATGAACATAAACAGCCACTAACTACTTGCAGTGTTTCTATGACTCTATCTATTCTTTGGTATGATCAAGCCTGACATCTGCATCCTCTGGTGGCCCCCAGGGCCCTATCAAGGTCCTCTGCCATAATTTTTCTCCTTTAAATGTTTTTCTTGACTCTATACCAGGGGTAGGGATCATACAGCTCTCCAGATGTTGTTGGACTGCCACTCCCAATAGCCCTAGCCTACATAGCTGAAGGTGAAGAATGTTGGAAGAGGCAGTCCAATGACTTCTGGAAGGCTGCACAATTTCCACCCTGATCAACAATATGAGCAGCATCTGATGATAGGGCCTAGCTGCTGTTTCAATTTCTCATAACACCCTTGGCACAGTATCATCCTAGGTACTGTGACCAAGTAAAATGGTGTGCAGATCTAGTTGTCTGTTGCTTTCACTACCCACAGACACTTCAGTAAGGTCTGCAAAGGAAGCTCTGTCAAGAGCCACATCACACCTGGAGCTGGCCGAAATATAAAACAAGCATAGCAATGCCTTCTGTTTCACCACTGTGTTTTGGGGGAAATGATAAACTTCATGGAAGACTCTGCTCCTCTACAGAAAGGCTTCTAGGGAGGTAATGAGCTGCTGCCTGTTCAGTATACTGCAGGTACCAGTATATTATGGTGTGTGGAGTTTGTTTCCTTCCTACTATCCATTGTGAGATTCAGTGGCAGAGCTTGGAGTGCATGGAGGAGTGGCGGAAAGGGGGAGGGGCTACAATACGAGAGGTGGGGCCACTGTGTGCAGGGGCGTGGCTGTGGGGTGTGGGGCATGGCTAGAGCATGTGGGGCAGGGCTACAGCCCGAGGTGCCCCAAAAACATTGCCGCCTGGGGCAAATCACCTCCCCACCCCCACATTCTACATGACTGGTGAGATTACACTTTTTGCAAGAAGTAAGTAATGGTGGACTGTATCTTCACAAAATAATCTTTTCATAGTCAACATATCCAGAAGGAAAACTGTGCCTCTTTTCATGTTGTGTTCATAAAGTAACGTTTACAGTCACGAGGATGACTGTTACTTTGGTGGAGTTCTAGCAAAAGAGACCACTTCTTTTTCCACAATCAGCATTCAGCTTTTGTACACAGGGAATAAAGGATTGTTTGTTAGCTGAATGCTGGAAGGCCAATGTGGAGATACAAAGTGCTTTAAGTATAATAACTTTAACTAAGAGGTGATATCCTGGAGCAAAAGATTGGGTATTCCTTATTTCTACAACTAAGTATTTTATTATTGCTAACAAAATAGTCCAGGTTTACAGACCTATAGTTTAAAGGACAATTTTTCTCCTTTCAGTTTAAAGAAGAAATCTTAGATTTATAGAGTTATAGTGCAAAAAGTGTCATTTCACTTATGCACAACAGTGCTATAACTTCACCAGACAGAGCAAATGTGCCAGGAAGTTTTTGTCGCTATAGTTTTCAGGGGTATTTATATGCTGCCCCTGAACATTTTCTGGCAATTCCCACAACCAATTACGGTCTTTTACTCCCACCCTCAAGTGTGTTTCTTTTTAATTCTGAGGCATATTGGAAAAATATGTTCCCTTTTCTTTTCCTTTGAGTTATAGAGCTACAGTGCCAATGCAATGGCACTTCTGCACTAAACTCGGTAACTTTCTCTCTCTCTTCCCCCACCCCATATATATGTGCACACACGTGCACACACAGATGCATACCTATATAAATATGCAAATATATTTTTAGGGAAGGAAAAAATTACCCTTCACATAATAAGACTATTTCAGCAAACCATTCCTCTGTTTGCGTGCGTGTGTTTAACATCTTTGGAAGAGGCTTAGTATAGATCCAAGAAATTGCTACAAGCAGTGTCTAAGAAAAAATGGAATAAGTGGTCACAACAATCAGTAAAACTCAGTAGCTGTATCTCGAGAACTCAAACTTGTTTAGCTTTTTTGTTTTAATACATCTCAGAAAGAAATTTATTCAAAGGTGGAAATAAAATGTTGTACCAGAGGCTAGGAATGCCAGAAAATAGAGACAACAGAAACATTGTCTGGTCTGCAAACTCAAGATTAAGCTAAAAGGGAGTCCTCCTGGCTCTCAAAAGGCTGAAATTAACATCTAATCTATACAGAATCAGTCTTGGTTCCAGAATAAGGACTACAGTTATAAGTTTATTTACTTTTAGTGTTTTATTCACATGTTACTGGCAGCCTTTAGGGTTGGGAGAATTAATTTTGTAATAGGGGCGTTGCTACCTTACTCAGATGTTGCTGCCTTATTGTTTGCCTCAGCTGAGTTACTTCTAGCTTCATCTGCATTGTAACAGCAATGTACATTGCTCAGTGTAATGGGTAAATGTTTACGGACACTCTTCCAGCCATCAGTATCATCTGTGAATCAGATCTTGCAAAACACCAGGGAAATGATTTAAAATCTGGTTATATGGCTTTATTTAAGAATGATGAAAATGTAGTTGTGAAAAGTACACATCTATGAAATCTAGAGATTGGGAATTTCAGGTTTGAAGTGAACATGGTTCTTCTGTGTCTAGCAGCTGCCATCCTTTATCTGTTGAGGACTTGAGAAGATTACTGAGGGAAAGTCTATTCTAACAACTCAGTTTGATAAATCAAAGAAAAAAATGCATGTATCCATAACATTTTGCAAGAAGGTTTATATTAAAAGATACTTCATCTCCTGATGATTGTTTTCTTCTTATAAATGGAGACATAGACCACCCAGTCTACCACACAATTAATCCCCTGGTATGTGTTTGTGTATATAGCTGTCCGTAGGTCTCCTTCCAAATCATATAAACTTGTCTCTTGTGAGAACTCAGACTGGGTGCAATTTAAGTTCACAAGGTGTTTCTTGTCATAGAATATTCCTCATCAGAATTTGGCAAAATGCATCAAGTTTAGTCCTTTGGATCCCATGAGAAGCTTCTTAAGTCATAAGTCCTGAATGGTTATGTAACGAGTCCCAGAGAGACTTCATAATTTTACACAGAACATAAAATCTTTGGATCCTCTTCCACTAAAATGGAACATTTTAGTCCCCAGAGTCACATTTCATGGTAGAATCTGCACAGATGCAGACCTTTAAAGGAGGTATTTAGTGTTACTGTATGACCACTTGCACTGTTGTAAACAATGTGCCCAAATTGCAGGCATTTGCCACATCTAGCGTGTTTTCTACAAGAAAAAAAAATGGCTGGAACAAAAAAAAGTACCAGCGTATTTATTGGTGGGAGTTTTGAGGTTTTTGGAGGTTTTTGGAGGGGGTTGGATTTGTGTATATATGTTTATGTATCTATTTGTCATATCCAAAAAAATGTCTAGTGTCATTTTTGGCAAACTATAACACACTGCAACAGAAATGACATGCTTAGATTTTCAAGTTGACCCCACTTAGGGAAAATTGTCATTTCTTCCATTGGTTTTCTTGGTTTTTTGCTTGATTTTATTTGATTCTGTTTATCTGAGTTTATTTTACTTTTAGTTGACCTTATGTTTTGTTCTGGCCCTGGATATTAGGGTAGCAAATGCTTGATTCTGCTCACACAAGCACTCTTTTGGACATGGGAAGTATTTATTTCTAATAATACATTGCAATTCTTGGAGTCAGAAAATTCTTCTTGGAGGTAAACAGTGTGTATTTGTAGTGGAACAGAGTTAAATGAAGTTCAGACCATATGCTATAGTGTATCTGAGGGCCTCTATTCCAGCCAGTAGTCTATTGGAATATTACACAGACATTATTCTGAAAAAAATTAATTCAGTAATAGAAATGGATTTATATACATGTCTATGCACATTCATATCCTATTGCAGTATTCTTACTGCCACATGCCATATTCCTGCTTATTATCTTTAATTTGGAGCCCTTTCAAAGTACAAAATTATAGCACTATTATTTCAGTTTAACAGCTATGGCTGCACTCTGTGGATTTTGTAGCTTGGCAAAGCACTAGAAATTTTTGTCTGAGAATACTAAATGCACATCCCTAAACTTCAAATTACAGGACCTCATAGGATGGAATCATTGCAGTTACTGTAATTTTGGTGCTACAGTTGTGTTGAGTGAAAGAACCACTATTTTTCACACAAAGATGTAGGAAGAGGCTGTCATTGTGTGAGAGGAGAGATGGCCACTCAGGAAACTCACATCTCCCAAGCATCACCAGACTACAGCATTAATCCAATTTTGGGATATGGAAATTCTGACTTTTTGGATTAGATTTGATAGACAGATGTACACATGTGGAGGAATGTATACAGTAGCACAAAATTATTTGTAACTGATCCACTCATTTCTTCATTCCAATATCAGGTCCAGCTCCCCTTATCATTGTGAGCTCAAATGGTTACCATAATGTGTCTTGCCTTTTTAATACATATGTGATAAACTGTTGTCGTGTGCCTTCAAGTCATTTCTGACTTATGGTGACCCTAAGGTGAACTATCATGGGGTTTTCTGCAGGCTGAGAATGTGTGTGATGTACCCAAGGTTGTTACTGGGCTGTACACCCCCAATCTGTGATACAGTATGATGTCCTTTTGTTCCCTTATCCTTTCAGTCATTGAGAGGCTATTGTGACTTTCCTCAACACTTTGTCATCTGCTGCAAAGACAATCAGAACCTTCCAGAGCCCTTTGTCAGCTCTTCCAGAGAGCAATTAACACACTCCCCTCAAGGCAGAAAAAGGGTATTTTAAGCCTGGCTCAGCCCATGGCTTTTTGCTAGTACTTTGGACACACATTGGCATCCCGTGCTGCATGAAGGTACCCTGATTCCAGTTCATTGTACTGCCCTCAGTGTCCCAGACTGAGACAACTCGCTTCAATTCTCTGATGCGTTATCACCCACTTCACCCCAAACTCTTGCTATCCAATTTTTCTCTCCTTTACCTTCACTAGCCTTATTTGGTTTGTGAGACTGTTTGATTGCTTGCATGTGTTTGTGAATCCTCTCAATAAAAACATTCTTTTGACCTCCAACTGGTGTCTCTGCATTAGTACCAGTATACACAGGTGAAAAGATCCCAGAAGTTACTCCCTACCTTGCAGGCCTCCCCTTTGAGCTAATAATTCTCCACCTTTCAACAGAGGCATTGGCATTGTGGGTGGACCTTTGAGTCACTTGCCTTTTGAGGTAACAAGATCACCAGGAATTTCCATGGTCGAGTGGCAAATTGAACCCTGGTCTCCAGAACTGTAGTCCAACGTTCAAACCACTATATCATGCTGGCTCTCATGTGATAAATCTTTTGTGATAAGTACTAATTGGAAAGCATCTCCAAACCGTACATCACATATTTTTTATGCTGCTGGAAACTTGATTTCTTTTTGCATGATTGAGGTTTACATCTTAATTTTAATAATTTTTTCAGTATTTTCCCAACTGGGTGTATCTTTCTTCACAGTTTCTGACCACTGTCCAAGTCTCAGGAAGGATTCATCTGTAGAGAAATGCATGTGTGTGTTTGTTTTTAATGAAGAAACATATTCTGTACAGAAAACATGCTTTCTTTTACAGAAGTAAACACACTTTCTTTTTTTGCAGAGAATTTGTCTTCTGTGCAGAAATATACTTTCTGTACAGAAAGAAACCTTGCCTTTCTGGCAAGAAAACTTTTTTTCTGCACAGAAATATGTGTGCAGAAAACACATTTCTACACAGAAAAAGCACATGTATTTCTTAGCAAACAAATTCTTTCCACAGTGCAAAGAATCTCACTTGTAGCTTCACCAACTGCCTGTATTCTTCCTATTTGGCTGAGAAATGAATAGCTCACAAATCATCTTTACTCATTATACTCATAAAAAGTGGTGCTATGGTGCCACAGTAATATATTTGTTAATGTTGGAATCAGACAGTCTGCAGCAATTTATCTTCATATTATTACTTACAGTGGAAAAATGGACCATTCAGGTGAGGAAATATTCCTTTAAGAGGGGGAAAAAACATGCCAGAACTTTCCACATTGTAACGACACTTTGCACAAACATAATTTCTGAGGCCTTTCCTGGGATTTAACTCCAGACTGTTTCCCAAACCACTCAGCCACAAAAGCAGACAGCCAGTATCACATCATGAGAGCTTGGTCTTCCTAGTAGAGATGCCAGGAACACAAGGGCTGACAGAGCAATCTGAGCCTGGTAAACCACTTATGCTTTACATGCGGAAAGACTTTACATGGTGAGAGATCTTGGTTAAATCCAGGGCATCCAGACCTGCAAAGACAGTGTTTGATTGATTCAGCCTGCTGCTCCTTAAACCTAGTAAAGGAAGATTTACAGCCTCAACCTGCTGCCATGCTTTTATTTTTGTTGCCATGACTTTATTTCCTCTCTGTGGAAGCCAGTACTATCCACATCAAGGGTGCATACCCTCCAACATTTCACAGATGAAAATTATGACACGTGTGGCCAAGCAACATCAGAGTGTGCTCAAGAGGGCAAAAGTTATTAATGAGGAGGAAAACACAAACTAGGAGAGGCTGCAACAATCTGCCTTTGCCTGCCCTACTGGGAAGGGCAAGATTCCACTCGTCCTCTCCTCTCCTCTCCTTTCTGCTGAGTTAACTAAATGCAAACTATTCAGTCAACTCAGCATAGTTAACTACTTTGAAAACTAGTTTTGCACTTTGCAGCCAGTGAAGTAAGTAGAAGACAGAGGAGGATGAGGACGATGACAAGAAATTGAGATATTTTAAAAACAGCTGAAAAAATGGGACAATAGAAGGTTAATTGGGACTGTCCCTGCCAAACCAGAACAATTGGCAGGCATGAGGGCATGGTGATTCTTCTCTGAGTTTTATTCCAGATTTTGAAGAAGCTATGTTAAACTAGGACCATTTCTGCACTAGGCTGTTATAGCGCTATTATTCTACTTTCAACATCCTATGGGATCCTGGGGTTTGCAGTTCAGGGAGGGATCAGGTGGCCCCTCCCAAAACTGCAAACCCAAGGATTCCATAGGATGTTGGAAGTGGAATAACAGTGCTATAACAGTCTAGTGCAGAAATGGTCCTAGTTTTGTAATGATGTTCAGTATCCTAAGACCATAAAAATTCACTGTACTCCTGACATTGAAGACACACTCTTTCTTTCTTTCTTTCTTTCTTTCTTTCTTTCTTTCTTTCTTTCTTTCTTTCTTTCTTTCTTTCTTTCTTTCTGTGTGCCTGTAAGTGTGTAAGCTCAGCCAGAGTGTAGGAACCCCATGTTCCAGATCAGGCAGTGCCATTGTGCTTATAGCCTGTGCCTCACTTTCAGTGTGTTACAGGGTGAAGTTTATTTGTTCAGAGTAAGATTGAAATTACATAGCCTAGTTTTTATAGAAACCATTTCTAATGTACTGGAAGTTTCAATTTTCTCCTCACGTGGACCCCAACTGTTAGAAGACTATCCTGGCTAATCTAATTAAGAAAAGGAAATGTCTCCCCGGCTTTATTTTCCTTTTTCTTTAATTGACAAAGTTAAAAGTCCATCCATTGCTAATATCATTGGAAAGGGAAATGGCTTCATTTATAATTGATGAAGGCTGCAATTCATTGTGGAGCTTGTGAGCGTGAGACTTAAGCATGCATAACTGTGCTCTGGCTTGCAGCCAAACATATAATATTTCTATTCTAGGCATATTGAAGTATTTGAACTTTTTAAGGAGAACAGGATTATTTTTCAGTTCATTTCTTATTGGAATATCCGTGGTAGAAACATTCCTGGAAAGTCAACTTTGTTTAAAATGGAAATATCAAGATTATATGAATTAGTAGTAAACTTATTATTGTGTGCCTTCAAGTTGGTATTAAACTACTAACCTTGAAGTCTACAATTAAACTACATTTTTGTTTAATATCTATATATCTTTTATGAGCCAAACTACTAACTTGGTGCTTTCCACAGCTTTCATGGCTTCAGATGCCAAGGCAATTCAATTTTGCCTGTTGTGTATACATTTCTATGTGTCCCTTCAAGTCACTGTATCACCCTATAAAGATACTACTTTTTCTTCCTTGTGCAAAATTATACCAGACAAAAGGAAGGGAGCTCTCCAGCTACCTTACATTGAGGTATAAAAAACTGTACTGAAGCAGAACAATGGTTACTGATGTTTTCACTGAAAGCAAATCTGTGAGAATCCAAACTTTTGTAATTCCCATCTCTCCAGTGAAAATCATCCAATTTTCACTCCTGGCTTTTTCGTCATTGAAGGTATTTTTCCTTGCTCCTTTTCAGTTGCTTCGCCGTAAATTATAGAATGGTATACCATATTAGCCAGCATATTAGATGCTCTGGCATATTAGATACATCCTATTTTCAGACCATATTTTTTAGGAAAAATTTTTTTTAGTACCCAGCCAAGGCAAAATGCATAGCAAAGGGAAGGGGAGTGAAAAGAGGGGTCGCACAAGGTTTCCCCCATCCCCTCCCTTCAGTTTTGCCTCAGCAGGGTTTCCCCCAACCCCCTCGCTTCTATTTTTCTTGGGTGGGGGAACTCCCCCAGGATACAATGCATAGGAAAGGTGGGGGGAAAGGAGCACTAGTCATCCTGCCTTTCCTATACATTCCTATACATTATGCATTATGTCCATGCATTATGCCTTCCTATGCCTTATGCCTCTCCCCACCTCTCCTCACCCACCCAAAAAGACAAGAAGGAGGGATTAAAGGAGCCCTAGCTACTGCTAGCACTTCTTTTGCCCCCCCCTTTCCTATCCAAGATGCCTCAGTGG
Source organism: Ctenosaura bakeri (assembly GCA_948474755.1). Lineage (NCBI taxonomy): Eukaryota > Metazoa > Chordata > Lepidosauria > Squamata > Iguanidae > Ctenosaura > Ctenosaura bakeri. The sequence continues at coordinate 152,023 of CAOLHI010002337.1, forward strand.
GAAGGTCTCCCCACCCAGGCAAAATGACAAGAAGGAGGGGTGAAAGGAGCCCTAGCTAGCACTAGCATCTCTTTTGCCCCCCCCCCCACCTTTCCTATGCATTTAGCCTTGCAGGGAGTTCTTCCCACCCAGGCAAAACAACAGGAAGGGAGGGGAAGGAGTGCTAGTGATATTTTTACTCTCTCTCCCTTTCCTATGCATTTTGCCTTGGCAGGGAGTTACCTATATTTGCTGGTGTATAAGACACCCTATTTTCAGAAGGCATTCTTTTAGAGAAAAGTGTATTTTATATGCCAACAAATAGGGTATGTTAATCTGTCTTTAACAGAAATGGATCAGTAAAATCAATAATATCTGATACATATATGTTGTAAGTACAAATATCTACCATATGATTTCATAATCTCTAATTTATGAATGGGGGACATGTGGCCCTGGTTATACTGCAGTTCCCATCATCCATCACTATTGGCTGTGCTGGCTAAGGCTGATGGAAAGTGCAGTTGAATGACATCTGAACAGCCAGATATTCCCTAGACTTTCTGCAATTAAAATTTATTGGGATAGTAACCAAAAAGCAAACAGCTCAATATATATTTTTTTAAAGGTGACAATTACCTTTTTTATAAAACTAACCCTGTTCTTCCAGTATTTTAGCATTCTTGGCAATTTCTCAAAAATCAAATTTTTGGTGGAAGGCAAAGGAATAAATGCATTGTCTATATAAAGTGGTGGAAATACTTTGACTTTTTAATACTGCAAATAAGTGTCAGTACTACAGTCATGAAACCACATATTGCTTGATAGGAGGGCTAGAGTCCTGCCAGTCATTTATGCTGCTATAAATACATAATATATGTTCTTGCACTTGCTAGGAGGTTAAGTAGCAGTGTTACAGTGGTATAACTGCTGGGCAAGTGGTTTTGCCTTCCAGGAGGCTCTTTCCTTTTATTTGGTGGTTGTGAGTAATTGCAAGATTGTGCTACCGGCAAATGCAAGGTATTCCAGCCCACTGTGCAATCTATTTAACAGTGGGGCAATCCAGCATAACTCCAGCACAGAGTAACTAGTTTAGATAAATTGGCATATAGTCATGCTATGGAAATGAATGCAAGTAACCAGTAGGTACTGTTACAATGATGCTGTATTGGGACTGTCTCAGAAGGGACTTAGTCAACCAGTGGATGAATGGAGTGTAAGTGCCTCATGCCATGCTACAAGATGAGGCTGTATGTTGACAATTTTTTTTTCAGAGCTGAAAAATGTTTGCATATATTCTTTTTTTTTAATGATCTTCTACTGTCTCTGGCCAACAAAATGTCAATGCAGTTCTATTGCTTCAAAACCAAAAAGTGAATATCTATAATGCAGGTTTTCTGTTATACCACCTTGAAATATATCAAAACATGTCAATGCACAGCCGATAATTGGCTGTATTAGCAGAGAAAAATAACCAAGCATGTTATGACTCCGTTGTGATAACTAGAGAGAAAATGTTCCTTGTTGCATATCTTTATATGCCTGGATCACTGCTGGCTGGGGACTCCTATTTGCACTGCTTAATTGGTGTTTTAATCATGTAATTGGCTTAATTTGTATTTTAATGTGTATATATTTCTAGTGGAACCTTTTAATTCTCTTGTTAGCTGCCTTGCATGTAAACTGTGGAAGAAAGGCAGGAAATAAATTAAAAGAAATAAATCATAGAATCATAGAGTTGGAAGAGACCATAGGAACCATCCAATCCAACCCCCTGCTATGCAGGAGCCCACATTAAAGCACTCCCAACAGATGACCATCCAGCCTCTGTTTAAAAACCTCCAAAGAAGGAGACTCCACCTCAGGTAGCATATTCCACTGCTGGACAGCTCTGACCTTCAGGAAGTTCTTCCTGAGGTTCAGGTGGAATCTCCTTTCCTGCAGCTTGAATCCATTGCCCCTTGTCCTAGTCTCTGGAGCAGCGGAAAACAAGCCTGCTCCCTCCTTGACATGACAACCCTTTAAACACATATGCAAATGCAGAGGAAGGAAAATACCCATTTCCCCTAGGCACTGTGGCAGGCCAATCTGATGTGCTACTCATTGAGAATATCAGTCCCCACTGGACCAATTAGATGCTGGCTGTTTCTCAGCGAGAGTGGTACATTTCAAGATGTGAAATCTAGCAGGCTTAAAATCAAGCAGTTTAGTAAGCAACCATGATTAAAGGAAGCATATACAAGTTTTCTCCCTCTGTGGTATCTAGTCAAACCCATATCTCATTATTATTTTTTGTTTTATTATTGTTATATATTCTAATGGGTGCATATTATAGTGTTTTTTGAATTGCTTTTCACTGCATAGTCATATGAAATAAATATGTACAATATTGGATTTACACCACCCCAGATTTTGAGATGTACATATTATATGATTTATATCCCCCTTTTTCCCAGCATTGGGATTCAAGGCAGCTTACACAATAATTTAAAAGATTCCAATGGAAATATAATAATGTATAAATATTAAAATACAAATTAAGCTAATTGTACTATTGAAATACCAATTAAAACAGTTTAAAACATGGGTTGACTATAAACAAGCAACAAAATATTTAAAAGTTCAGCACATCCTTTCAGCACACCAGACTATTATCAAATATTTAGTAGCTGAAGGACAAACTGAATAGAAAACTCTTTTTCTGCCTGCAGAAGTGGTTAATCTAGCTTCTTTGGAAGCAAGTTCCACGATCTGGGAGCAGCCACTGAGAAGGCCCTTTCTCATGTCTCCTGCAAGTGTAACTTTGAAGGTTGTTGGACTGAGAGAATGGCCTTTCCTTCAAATTACATAGCCCAGCAAAGCGTATATGGGACAATACAGTCTTTCAAATCTCATGGACCTGAAACATGGAGTCATAAGTCATAACTATCATGTTGCATTCTGCCCAGAAATACACATTCTTATGTCATCAACATCACCACATACGTACATACAGAAACTCATAGCTACATCAGTGTATCATCCTATTGTAGAATGAATAGCTCCTGCTGTGAATATTTGTGGAAAACTTATCCAGTTGGAAGCAGCATCAAAACATGTATGTGCTTTTATTCTGAACAAATGTTTGTGACTATTTCTGATGGCCTTCTTCCAGCTCTAATTAAAATTAATAGGAAGCTGAGTGAGACAAACCAAAGAAAAAATATGGAAATTAACAGTTAGAATCTTCCTGCCATGTTGCTGTGATGCGGTAGCACACATGTTGTGTACAGTCACTTGGTGTTCCTGATAAAGGACCAGATGGATTATAGCAATAGGAAGCCTAGTTACAGTAGCCTTGAGACTCATTTCTTTCTCTATTCAGACTGCATTCCAGTCTGAACATGTTCCTAGCTTGTTTATTTTAATTATCTCCATTCCCACCCACCCATTAATGTGCCGTCCCTGAAATGACTAATAGTTCTGCCTTGATGCTGGTACAACTTTCTTTAAACATCAAGAAATAATTTACCCTGTATGATCCAACCAAGGAAATAAATAACTTCAGAGGATATATGCATATATTTATATATATACATACCCAGAGAAGGCTGATGGTTTCCATATCAGGAGGCTAGGGAATCCACTCTGAGTTTTAGTCCAAACTTTAAAGGTGCTCTCCAAGGTGCTGGACCAAAATCATTTCTTCCCTTGGAGATCCCCTTCATGGTTTGGACTAAAACCCAGAGTTAATTCCCTACCTTCCTGACATAGAAACCTTCAGCCTTCTCCGTACATGTATACATATGAATATATGCATGTATCCTCTGAAGTTATTTATTTCCTTGGTTGGATCATACTTGGTAAATTATTTCTTGATGTTTAAAGAAAGTTGTACCAGCATCAAGGCAGAACTATTAGTCATTTCAGGGATGGCACATTAATGGGTGGGTGGGAATGGAGAAAATTAAAATAATTCACTGCCCTACTGAAATAAGAGTCAGAAACCAACATTATCCACGCACATGTGCACCCAAGTACACTTTACTGGAATAACAATACCAAATTATTTTCTAGACCTTAATAAAATATCTTTTCAATCTATATAGCAATCCATATAGCAGTATTATTAGCCTAAATCCCCATGCTGAGGGGATGGGACTGCCTCTCTTCTCAAAATGCATCCATGCCACCCAAAAACCTATCCTGGGGAGTTGCCATTCAGATCTCCACAGCAGGGGCCCTTCCACACTCTATGGATTTGTAGCACTATGATTCCACTGTAAATGCTTTGGTCCTATCTCATGGAATCCTGGGACCTGCAGTTTGGGGAAAGGTATTTAGATAAAGACCCCTAGTACATCTGTAAACTGTGAACCCCACAATTCCATAGAATGCAGCCATGACAGTTAAAATGGAACCATATGCTATAGTTTTGTTGTATGAAAGGGTCCTAAAATTTGAAAGCACACAGGAAGCCTTTTTTTTTTTACACACACACACTCACTCTGCACTGAAAGCAGGACATCCATCAAAGGAATAACCTCACGGTATCCTGGCAGTTACCTATTTAAATCATTGTTTGGCTTTACCTAAAACTTCTCAATGGGTTTATGGCAGACACAAGATTCACTGGATCTACAGTCTTGATATAACAGAGAGTTGGTATTCCAAGTTACATGGACAAACTTTTCAAATTTCTTAAAGCACTGTGAAATGATATCTATATTAATTAAAAGAACCTGATTAATTCAATTGTATCACTTCTTAGGAAAGCACTTTAGCCTCTTTTTTCCTGCTTTCTCTCAGGGCAAACACATGCTGTATTTTTCCATTTCCTTCTGGAGCTTTTTTTAAAAAAACTTAACAAAACTTTTTGTCCCTCTTCATAAGTTCTACACACATATTAATGAGGTGTGACATTGTTCCCCTGGAGACTTCCTACTTGTTGCTGCCAAGTAAGGAAAAATTTATATTCACAAATGAATCTTCTCACGAGTTTCATGTGGTTTAGTCCATTAAATATAGTTGCTGCTGTTGCCTCTCCCGGAACAATTTCCTCTCTCAATTATAGACATTTATCCTTCTCACAGCCCCATTACCTTTGCTTTAAAATATTTTTGAATGCCTCAAAAGCCCCTAGACAGCTTTTTTCCCATTTTAATATTTATTAGATTATTTTCTTTAGCATAAAAATGTGACATAAACAAAACATAAAAAAGAGAAAAATATCATCAACCGAAGAGATTAAATATATTGATAAACACAACGTACCATTCATATCTACAAGAACAAAACTGAACAATATCTATACATACATAAGAGAGCATAGCCTATTGAATATGTCCATCTCTATCTGAGTAAGACTATTAAGAATAACTCCTGAATCTGTAGTAGATACCAATGATTTTCTGTGTTTCATCCTAGTAACACAGAGAGTTTGATGCCATAATGAGTCGTCGAGTTTTATATTGTATTATATTATATTAATCATCGAGTTATATATTATATATTAATATCTTAAATTCAACTAATTTGTGTTATTGTGTTTAATTGTAATCTCATAAGATTCGTGTTGAACTCGTCAATTTAAAGCTTGTAATTCGGTTCTCCCTATGTCGTGTTTTTGTTTTTCTCTTCATAGCACTTACCTACATCCCCATAGTTCAGTTATCATCATCATCCATATTAATCTTCACTTTATTTACTTAAATCAGTTCTATTAAATTTATGTTAGCATTGTGATATCTTCTGCTATGTGTATGTCTGCCGTGTAACGTATCAGTTACCTTTTTGGTTTATCTTTATAATCTGATTCAAATCAATGGTTCATTTCTTCTGTGACTTAAAAAAACAGTTTAACAATAGCATTTTTTTGAGTAAACTGATCTATTTGTCTTAAATAACTTTTATCATCAAGTTAAGAACCTACTAGGTTATCAGTATCTGATTCAAATTTCTAATTAAATCATTTTACCACTTAAAATATAATCCTCAATAAAGTTCCACTCATCCTCTTTTTTTGTTTGTGATTTCCCTTTTAACATTGCAGTCATTTTATCTAATTCTTTGAATTCTATAAGTTTTATTAGTCAATCTTCTATTTGTGGGGTCTGTTTGTTCTTCCATAATTTAGCATATATAACTCTGGTGGCAGAGATCATGTACAAAATTACTCTCCAGAATTTGAGTTTTACATTTGTCCACTCTATGAAGCATATTTAGTAGAAAAATCTAGAGTATCAATGGAATATCAGACATTGTTTCCTGAATCTTTTTCCAATACCTTTTGGCTAACGAACAGGACCACCTGACGGCCCCTAGACAGTTTTTAACTGAATCCAAAATTGCTTTGCCACTAGCAACAATTTCATATTTATTATTATTTTCTTCAAAAGACATTTTTAATGTCAAGAGTTTAAGCAGATTTCAATTATGGATAAAGCCTTTATCTCAACAAATTCTGCTGACCAAATGTGGTACCTTGTGTCTTCATATCACCATTATGTACTGTTCCTTTTTGTTTTCCTTCTTCTGGTTCTGCAGAAGTAATTTTGTAGCCTCCTCCTACTCATCAGCTCCCAAACATAAGACAAACCAATTATTGTCCACCTAATGCATCCCTGCAGATGTCAATGTCAAATAAAGAGAGTTCAAAAGTCTTTAAAACACAAGTAGAGAACCTTTGGTCTTCAAGGTATTTTGAACTACAGCTCCAGTAATCCCTTATCATGCTGTCATATTGGCTGTGGCTTCTGGAAGCTGAAGTCCAAACCAACTGGAAAGCCAAGGTCTACGGTTTTCAAAGAAGAAGGAATTAGATTCAATGATAATGGTTCAGAAGGAAATCTTTCATCCTGTTTAGAAAAAATCTGGATTGAGAGCTTATTAACAAGTCCCACAACAAATAATAATGCAGGGCTTCCATAAAAGCACAACACGAAAACTCTTCAAAGAACATTTCTTTACTTTCCAGAAGAGAGCATATTGTCAAAACAAGAATCTACTAGGATAAATTCTGGTTTCAATCTGCCATCCTAGGTAGATTAGCTAGTGATTGCTCCATCAGTGATTCTTGGCTAAATTGTCTAATGTTGCAACTCTATACACTTCCGTAGAAAGTCAGCTCCTCTTCTCCATTGAATTTACTTCCAAACAGACATCAATAGGATTAGCCTGCACATACTCCCACAGATCTTTACTATATAATCTGCAATATCTTAGTCCCAAACTGGAAGAAAATATCGAGGAACAAAAATATATATAATCCATATATATATATTAGTAACTTTTCTCAGTTCTCATCAGGCTTGATCATGCATGTCTGGCAGATCAGTTCCCGCAATCCCAGAGCGTGGATGTGTTATCCAAAATTCTCTTGGCATATTAGGCCTGTGTAATTACTAGTTAAGCTGGCTGTTGTACACTTGCACTTACTTTTAGACATTTAAGAGGTGTCCAATCCCATTCTGCCTCAGACAAGCTGTCCATTTGTTCACAGCACAGGCCCAGCTCTGCCACTCTACTCTACAACTGGAACGACCACTGGAATATTCCTCAAACATCTTCCAAAACAGCTGGGAAACTACTAGCCACACTGTTCCCCCTGCCATTACTGTTGCTGTCACCAGAGCGTTAAACTCCACCAGTGTTAAGTGGTATCAAAAGTCATAAATTTTGTGGACCATGCTGGCTGAAGAGCTCTGGAAGTTGCAGCCCAAAGCAATAACATTTCTAGGCTCTTGGTTGGTCTCTGTGTAGCATGTTTGATTGGATGGCCCTTTTGATCTGTCTGATTCAGCCCATCTTCTATCCTTATGTAAGTGCAACACTTCTAGCATCTTTATCTGTCACTTTCTGGTTAGAGTCAGTTACCTAGGTTCTGTTTCTCCTTCAGCTTCAGTTGTTAACTGAGGCTGGAAGTAATTATTCTCTGAGATCACAGAAGAGGTGAATCAAGTTTGTATAGAAACATATGCATCTCTCCATCCATGCAGTTCTATGTCCAACACCCACGTGTGTCTTTTGGGAGGCATGGCACAAGGGCTATCCTCTTGTCCTTTGCACAATGTCCAAAACCTCTTCTGACCCCAACCACAGATGTCAAGGGCAGGAAAAGGCCGCTGATGCTGATACTTATGGATGGGAAGGGAAGGAATGGGAAGGTGGCTCTCATGGTGAAAAACCTGTTTGTCTTAGTTATGGGGGGAGGGAGGAAATGGAATTGTGGTTACAGTTGACTTGCCCCCACTCCCACCATCCCTTCCTCTCAGAGCTACATTGGCTAAATTGCCTTCCCTCTCCTCCTCACTGCAAAGGAATAGCAGGAACAGCAGTCCCACTGCTGATCCTTGGGAGCTGTGGGACACGGAGAGGTTTTGGACACTTCACAGAGGACTATTGAATATTACCTTGCACTTCATCCCAAAAGAAACATATGTGCAGGTAAGCCACACTTACATATGTGCATGTCACTAACAAGATTACAGCCACTGTGTTATTGAAAACTTGAAAAAGTTCCTTTTGAGGACTGTAACTCTCAAAATCCCCCAACCAACTTTTCCGGGCTCCAGACTTATTGATGCATAAATTATATTCACTATTAAGCATCACTCACAATCAATTTGTAGACCCCTGAAAAAACTTGACAGTCTCTTTTCCTTCCTCTCTCTACTCCCAACTCCCCTCTTGCCTGAGAATCTTTACCATCTCTCTTGTGAAGGAGGGCCCTTTTCCAGTCTTTCAAGATCTCGGAAACACTCATTATATAAGAAAGCAGATTTTAAAACCACATATTCTGTGTCCTTATTGTTGTTTTTCACTGTTGGGTATGTTATGCCATTGCTTACTTTGGCAGACAATGGCTGATTGACTGGTTCTCTTTTATTTTCCTTTGAAGTTGGACTTTTCATCATTGTTTGAAGATGAAAGAATATCAGGGTGGTGTAATAATGCTTTTTTCCCCCAGGGAATGTATAGTGGTGTGTTTAAATGTAGTATAGAAGTAAAAAGCAAGCCCTTCTGCATCAGCAAAAGAGGAAATGCCTCACCAAAAAGGAAGACAAAAGGAGCATACTTAAATCTCATTACTCTAATTTAAGTAGAAACATTTCGTCATAGTGGGGCTGATGTGACTGGGTAACACTAAATGTGGATGAACAACCTCAAGGCCCCCCTCTCACTTCTGGCAATTCTTTAGCCTGAAACTGGACTTTGGTGGAAAGTTTTACAAAATGAGGGCTTCAAAGTGAGGACTGTTTTCCTTAAAAGAGGTTACATGATCATTTTAGAAGTAAGTAGTGGTCTAAAATAATTTTGTCCATTTAAGCCAGGAGCAAGCAACCTTTATTTTCCCAAGGGCCACATTTCTTCAGTGCAAGATGCCAAAGACTACACAGGCAGAGCTGAATGGAGTGATGGGCACAGCCAGAACCAAAAATGATTGTCTCACCACTTTTCTCTTTATTTTTCTGTTACCTCCCTTTCCCTTTTCTTTCTCCCAGCTCCCTTTTCAATGCTGAGGAGGAAAACATTATTTTTCCCCAATGTCTGAAGTGATCACATATAGATGGCTTTTGAAATTAGACTGAGTACCCCATAAATTAAGTCTAGGCCCACATGCAATACTAAGGCTATATGTTGCTCACTCTGGCTTTAAATGTAAGGCATAACTTGTAATCTAGTAGAGGGCTAAGCATCATAAAGTCCAATGACCATACTCAGACTTAAGTATCTTTTAGTCCTTGCAAAAGGCATGTAATGTCTCATCTGTAGGCTAATCTTTTCATTAAAGGGGGACATTAAGGAGAAGGAAGAATAGAGAAAGAGAGAGAGAAGTCTGTGCCAGTCCAATGAAGTACATTGGTCCATTTAGTAATTTCCAAAGACTGGATATGACAAACCATAAAAACTGTGGGGCAAACAAACTTACATTCTGAAAAAGTTGGCCTAACAGTTGTCTAGATAAGAACCTATATAGTTTACCTATCAAATCAGGTTTGGTTTGACAAAATCTGGATAGACATTCCTCTGTTTAGGTGTTAATAATTGATTAAACTAAATGTGTGAGGAGAGGGAATGCACTAGCATCCCTCTGCCACTCTTTCTATTGTCCTGTACCATGTGGAAGGCAATCTTGTGAAGCGAAAAGCTCCCACAATTCATGGAGCTTCTCCACATGATTGGGAATATCAAGAATTTTCCAGTGTTATACAGTGCTTGGAAAGCCTTCAAAGATAGACAACACTCTCCGCTTCATAGTCTCTCTCCTTGTAAAGAGGAGAGTGGAACCAGCAACAGACAGCAGTATGGGGACTACTATGTCCCTCACCTCACATGTTTATTGTACTCAAATCAATAACATTTGAATACGAGTAGAGTAGGATAACTTTGCTCTATTAATTAGCAAAGATATAATGTTCAGGTAATTGATTTCCTGTTTCCCTCAAAGGAATACACACAGGACGCCATTCTGTTTGCACAACCCTTTCATTTCAGGGTTTTGCCTATAAGCTAAGCCTGCATAATAAATTGCCCTGTGAACTCCTTGTTTGCTGAAAACAAGAACACACAGGAAGTAAGGAAAGTACAGGAAGTTCCTAGGGAGAGAAGTTGTCCCTGGTGCAGAAACAAAAACTGCCTGCCTGTAGGGAAGAAACTAACTTTGTAGTGCTACACAGAGGTTCATCTGGCACTATACCAGGAACATTAAGCTCTTGGCAAGGACACCGAGCAGGCGGAGGGAAGGAAGAGGGGAGAAATACGCTTATTAGTTTGTATATGATGTGAGATTGGAAAGGAAACATAGAAAAGACTGTGGGGAAAGAAATACAATAAAGATTGTCACAAAGTGATAGATCGTAATGCATATCTCCCAACTGATATTAATTACATTTCTGTCCCACTATTCCTCCAGGGCAATTGAGATAATGTATATGACAGCTTGCATGCTATCCTCTGAGGTACATTACACTAATCTAAACTTACCAGTGAGTTTCATGACAGAATAGCAATTTGAACATACGTTTTCCCAATACTAGTCTAGCAGTATAGCCATTATGCCACACTGGCGTTTCTGGACCTGGATACGGGCCTCTTGTTGTAGGGCACAAGCCTTAGTGTTGGTGTAGGCCCACCCCATCCAAATTCATCTACACTCCCTCTCTAGATCCAGGTGAAAATAAATGAGGGATATGTCAAGGCTGATAGTCTGCCCTGGAGATGAACAGATAGTTGATCAAAAAGAGACTGGAAATCTGGTCAGATTGAGGTGACTGGCAAAAGTCACCCGATTCATGCTGAATTTGGCAGTTGCAATACCCTCCAACCAACTTTCACAACACTTAACATAATTTGCTATCGTTGTGCATTATAAATGATCATACTGCTTTAGCTCTTAAAATATGAAGAATTTCCCTGTTAAACTGAGAAATGATAACCTTTTATGGGTAATGTGTTATCCATCACTAGAAACAAATGTATGCATTAGGAAAAACAGTAGCTGTAATTCATTCCACAAGGGTAGATAAATAAATAAAATCAGTGCTATTAAGACCAGTGAAACAAAACAGAATAATTGAGGGCCGGTATAGAGGAAGAGAAAGCCAAATACTGCAGCTGCTGCTGGTGCCACTGCTTCAAAACACAAGTATTCTTACTAATTAATTATTGTTACTATTGCTGATTATTTCTAACCATTACTAACTAATGACACCATGGAATATTCTTTGGCAACAGGTAGCCCTTATTCAGGTAGTCAGTTCTGGTGGGGGCTATTTTGGTAATCTGAAATGGAGCACAAGATGGAATCCATCAAAAATTGCTTCTTTTAAGCAGGCTGTTGGACCGGCAACTGAATCTTACTTCAGTTGTGGTAAGGAGACAACATCATCTGATGGCTGCAGGCAGTCTTTGGGAGTGGAGGGTGAACTGTATGGAATAGAAGACTCACTATCACTAGGAATGCAGCAGATTGAGGGTATCAAGAAAGAGTACCAAACTGTGATTAAAACTGCTATTATTTTATTTTTACTGCCAGTACTGGCACCTGTGGGATTTTCTGTCTTAGCTGCCAAAATAACTTGGCTGCCCTTACTAATGCATACCTTAAGGAGGGGAGGGCATTACTACTCTTAATTGCTATTTTATGTCTTCAAGAGAATTTTGACTTATGGCAACCAAATCATAGTGTTTTCTTAGCAATTTAGAGGAGGTTCACCACTACCTTCCTCTTAGACTCAGAGAGTATAACCTGCCCAAAGTGACCAAATGGATTTCCAGGCTGAATGGGGATTTGGAGCACAGTCTCCCAGGGCCCTGTCTAACTCTCAAACCACTGAAACATGCTGGCTTAAATTTCTACTCTGCTTCAGCAGAGTATAATGGGCCAGCTGCCTGCCAGGTTGAAAACTGGCAGGCAGAATCTCAGGAATTAGTTAAGTTGAGGAACCACACTATATGGGCAAATGATAAGAGCTTACAATGGGAGAGAAATGTTGTTGCTGCCATTACCACATATTTATATATCCTGCTTTTTTCCTGGTAGATATCTATTAGTCTGGTCTTACCTATTATTTTAAATGAATAGTGTAGATGTGCAGAAAACTACAAAAGTTCAAAAAAGATGAAACTCTAGCTTTAATACCCAAACAGTCACAGCCACTCAACATAAACAAGGGCCCTTTTCACACAAGGCGAGGAAATCGTGCTGCGATGTTTCCGGCTGTTTTTTCTGTATCAGCGCTACCGCGTATTTTGAATTATAAACTACACTGCTAGTGTGAACCGGGCTAGCGTGTTTTATTTATTTTATTTATTTATTTATTTGTATCCCGCCTCTCCATATAGATCGAGGCGGCGAACAACTTAGCATGTATTTCGAAACATTTTTCTATACATGCCCCCAACAAGCTGGGTACTCATTTTACCGACCTGCGAGAGGATGGAAGGCTGAGTCAACCTTGGGGCCCGGCAGGATCTAACTCACAACCTTGTGGTTTGTGGCTTGCAGTACTGGCATTTAACCACTGCGCCACCAGGGTGTGTGTCCAGAAATCCACACTATCTTCTCATGGCCATGCCCGTTAGTCTCCTTACGTCGCCCCCTTCGCCTGTGATTGGCTGGTTTTTTAAAAAAATGGTTCCGTGCATCATTACGCACATGTGCATGCACACATGGCCACCTAGGTCCTCCCACCTAGGTCCTCCCACCCAGGTCCCTCCACCCCCCGCTTCCTTTGAAGCCTCTGTGGAGAGATCACTTTTGTGCTTGAGTGTTTTTTCTCGGCTCCTCTTTCTGCTGTTTTGTGCTGGTTTTGCAATGGAAGAAGAGGGGATGACCAACGTTGCCAGGGTCCCATTGCTCCGAAAGATACTGTGAATACAGGGGTTTGAGTGCTGGAGAAGAACGCCTTCATTTTAGCTAGAGAGGGAAGCGGTTGGGTCACTCGCAACAGAGGCCGTTCCACCTACCCACCCACCCTCCCCGCTGGGATTCAGTCCAGGGGTGACCAAATGCCACTCTTTCCAGATGCTGGACTGCAGCTCCCAGCATTCTTCTCCATGGCCTATGCAGTTGGTTTGGGGCTGCTGGGAGCTGCAGTCCACCAGAGGGGTGCCTGCACCCACAGAGGGGCACGCATCCTTCCCTCGCTACTCTGGATGCCTCCGTGGTGCTCTCAAAGCCTGCCCCGCCCAGAACTACACTTCCCAGCATGCTTTGGGAAGAGGGCGGTGACGTCTCCCGGGTCTTCCAAAGACGGAGCGGCACGGTAACCAATGGAGCGCCCGGTGTGGCACGGCTCATCCAATAGGGAGCGCCCGGGGGTGGTGGAGGCGGCCACGGCAGCAGAGCCCAGCGGGAGAAGCCTGGGGAGGTGAAAAGGGGGAACCCTGTAAGGGCGGGGTACCCGCAGCCCTCCAGATTGGGGCTGTACTGCAACACCCAGCGCTCCAAACTGGCAGGGGAATGTTGGGGATTTTTATCCGACAAAACAGAGGTGTTAGAAAGGATATGAATCCCCCCTCCCTGACTCCCAAGGTGCTGTCTGAAGTCAGATGAGGGGGGAGCTTGTTAGTCTCAGGACTACAATTCCCAGCAACTCCTATGTGGGATGATGGGAGCTGCAATCCAAAGACAACTTCAGGGGTCTATATTCCCCATCTCTAGCTTATTTTTTTTATGGGGGAGGCATTTCAGCTTGGGATTCCCCCCCCCACCAATAAACGCACTGCTGTGACAAGAGCCTTGGTTGGTAGGAGAAGTGTGTGTGTGTGTGGATGAAATTTGAAAGGCTGTGCACAAGGGAGGTGAGACAGTGTTGCTTGTGGTACTGGCACAATGCAAAACTGCATAAAGATACATGCTTTTGCACTTGGAACTTGTTTCTAAGGAAGCACGCCCAAAACAGATCATGGGGACTTGCTTCCAAGTTAGTGCATATAGGGTTGCATACAGTCCTTAGGCCATTTCCATGCTAGACTGTTACAATGCTATTATTCCACTTTCAACATCCTATGGAATCCTGGGGTTTGCAGTTTAGGGAGGGGCATTTAGAATTCTCAGCCAGAGAGCTCTTTGGCCTCAGTAAACTATAAACCTCAGGATTCCACAGGGTGCTGAAAGTGGAATAATAGCACTATAACAGTGTAGTGCGGAAATGGCCCTACACTCCTAGCACATTATTCCTACACTTTCTCCCAAAGGCCCCGCCCTAAACTGCAAGCTCCAAGATTCCACAGGATGTTGAAAGTGGAAATGGCCGTAGACACTCTTGCAGCAAAAACAAGTTGAGCTGTTTTGCTAGATTAGTTTTGAACTTCAGCCCTTCAGATCTACCAGAGCAATTTTACTCATTTCAGACAACTGGCACCTGTGGCAACATGAGCTTTACACTAGTAAGTACCAGAAAAGCTGATGGTGATGATGATGATACATTGAAGAGTTTTCTATTTTGTTTTAACAATAGCCACTGCAGGACACTTATCTGCAAAATACTTTCTTTCATTATAGCAGAATCCAACTGGGAAAAGAAACAAACATGCTGTTGTTGACCAGAGCTATCCATTCATGGCAAAGCTAAATGTGATGGATTTACATAAATTAAATTACATGTTTGTATGGTATATTCCTGTCTGGATGAGTGCTTTCAGAACAGTGAAGTTATTTGATTTTCTTTTTCTTCCTCTGTAGGCTGGAGCTGTGCTCATCTACAGGTGTCGTGTGGAGTTCTGCAGTATTATATGGGTTCATCCATGGATGACTAACATGCAGCGCTAATGCTACAGAAGGCATTGCATTTTAGAGTCTGCTCTGGGCTCTTGCTTGGCTCAAGAATTGCACTGCTGTATACTCTTTTGTTTAGATGTGAAACTTGTTGTTGCGGTTCTTCAAGTTGTTTCTGACTTATGGCAACCTATAAAGCACAAGAGGCTGAATGTTAGATACTGTATTACACACTAGAGTGGCATCCTATAGTGTACACTTGACACTTTCCTTTTTTCCCCTCTATCAGTAATTAATCTGTAGGGAGTGATTCAAGAGGCAGCATGGTATAGTGGTTTGAAGGACTAGGGCCATTTCCACAGTAGACTATTATAGTGCTATTATTCCATGTTCAACATCCTATGGAATCCCTAAACTGCAAACTCCAGGATTCCACAGGATGTTGAAAGTGGAATAATAGCACTATAACAGTCTAGTGCAGAAATGGCCTAGGACTCCAGGGGACCATAGTCTGAATCTCTGCACTGGATGCACAGATGTTGATCACCATTTTCATTGGGATAGAAACAAGCCACTCATGAAAAACAAAAATTCTGGCATGATCATGTTTTTGGCAAGCTGAACTTGAGGAGGAAGAAGTGAGTTATACTGACACAGTTGCAATGAGAGAAAATGACAGACTGACTACTGAACTTAATGATCATATCTTTCCTCCACTCTTCTGTGAAAATTTGGATGACTAAAATAGTATTTATGAGAGCAAAGACTGCCTAGTTGCAAATTGGATTTATTACAGTTTTTACCGTATGGTTTTTCAAACTTGAAAGCTTGCACAGTGACTCCAGAAGAGTTTGGTCCAGTGCAAGATACCATCTTAACTTTCTTTGAACCTCCTTATATAAGCACCCTGAAGATTAGCTGCCTGGGACAGTTGTATAACTAATGCCTTGGTTACTTAGTGTTGACATAGTATGTTTTTATATCTGGGCCAAATTTATCCTCTCTTCACTCTCTGTTGTCCAAAATAATTGGATTTTTTTAAAAAAAAAAGATGTGGGTTTTTGGTTATTGGTATTTAAAATGTTTAGTGTTAAACTAAACAATTCATTGGAGATCTCTCATTGGATTCCTTTAATATAATAAAATATATTTTAAAAATAGCCCAGGGAAAGTCCAAACTGAATCAAGCTTGTACTGAGGAACAAGCTTTTCTGTACTCTTTTTCATATGTAAATTCTACCCTGCCACCTTGCTGATATTTGATGGGCTGGAAAAATGTATGGAGATGCCTACTAGGAAGAAGAGATCCCCCCTCATTTCCTAGTTTCCATGAATATATTGACTATGCAAAGGATCACTGAACTTAGCCTACTTACTTCTAGCCAGAAGGTTGATGCAGAGCAGAGTGGAGGGTGAGCCCTAGTTCCACGATGACTAAGAGTGAAGGAAGAAACTAAGTAAATGCATAGATCTCCGTGAGAGTCTTTACAAATTGCAGTGACCCATCAGTTAAGCCTTGTAAACTGTAACAAGCTGCTGCTCTACTAGCCGAGCTGGACATCTGCACATAACCCTTCCCTCTTGCCACCAAGAAATGTGAATCCTCATGTCCTTCTGAGAGATGACCCGTGAAAACTGGAGACTCAAGGCAAGGTCCTGAGATCTGACAACTGCAGTCTATATAGCCCCCTATAAGCTTTTTGTACAGAGATTCTATCAAGAGAGAAATGATCCTGTAGAGAGGAGACTGTAGGTCTCTCTCTCCTTCCTATCTTCAAGTATAGCCAGCATTTACAGCCTGCCCTGGCCCCATTTCCCAGCTGCTGTATGAATGAAGAGGCAGGCAATGTGTTGAGGGTCACCACTGCTACGGCTCCGGCCTTGATCACACTTGCTGGGACAAAGACAGGAAGGATGTCTAGAGCTACCTTCCTTTGGTCCTGGAGGGGGTTGTGCTGAGCCATGAGGATGGCTTCTCTTGACCTAGCAGCACTTTCAAGCTTAGTCTGATACATTATCAAACTGGTCCTGCATTGATGAAACATGTGCACAATGATGACCCTGTTTGGGGAATTGCTTCAGGGCCCTAACCTTGCTTGCAGAGGCTTTTTGAAAATAGTCTGAGGGTCACAACAGATGATGCTGGGGACCACAGGTTGTCTACACTTCAAAACAGAAAAGTAGCAATTTTTAAAATGGGATTAACTTGGAAGCATTTTCTAAATAGATGTGTATATATTATGCTATTCCACACCATGACAATGCTAGCCAACGTGCCAAACATGTTAGAGTAATGATTACTCATCTGAAAGATTAGAAATTGTAGTTTTGTGCACTTTACATGGCATATGCAAATCACATATCCATGTAGGGGCAATTGTCTTGAAATAATTCTTTGCCCCTTATTTGTAGTAGTTCTTTTTAAGCTTCTGGCTTGGAGGCTATCCAACCAACAGGCCAATGAACAATTACAAAGGGTTTTTTTTTCTGCCCACAGCTATAGTTGCAGGAAAAATCAATCCCCAAAGAGATCTAATGTGTTTGTTCAGTTTAGTCTGGTATTCAAAACATTATTATATATAGAAATCTTGTCAGCTGAATGACATGTTAGAATCTTCCAGAAAAACATCTTGCAGAAGACATCCTTTTGTATTCATGAATTAGAAATAAGTTTCAACAGAAACAAAATTGGTTTGTAGATTTGCTCAGTAAGAATATATTACATTCTGTTTCTGCTACTTCTTGTGCAGCATTTAGGAACAGTTTATAGTGCTATCACAATGTGACAAAGGATCACACCTTAAAATAAAAAATCCTTGCACCTCAAAACACAAATATACATATATGTATATTTGGGAAAAAATGGCAAGAGTATACAAAATTTTGGGAGCCAGGAAGGTACCCTTTCAGAGACCTACCTTCAGTGATTTTCTTTTTTAAGATGGCCTTTTTCTACAACCTATGAATGGCTTCCCCCCCCTTTTTTAAGACCAAAGTTCTTTGTCTAATCCATGGGCTTTGTTAAATCTTTGCTGAGAGGTTATACTTTATATGGCGATCTTGAAGCAGAAGAGGTTGGGCTTTTTTCTGCATAGTTTTAACATTCCATTTCCCTATGAAACACCACATAATCTCTCCAGGATTTGTATAACATATTATTCTGATGCTCTTCCCCAACCTGATATCTAGTTTCTCTGCTAAAAAGAGGGAACAGCTGCATCACTCTAATTCATATATAAGAGCTAACATTATTTCATTTGAATTGTATTTATTTTAATTTCTTTATGCAGAAATTGTATGTGTTAGATTGTAAGGAATTAATTTTCTTTTCCAAAAATGCTACCTTGATACAGAGAGTCCTATCTCTTTGATGACAGATGTTTAAAAACAGTGTCATAATCACATTTATCAATGTGCTTCTTTCAAGAGCATCTTCAACATGTTCAATTATGAGTTACGCAATAGCCCTTGCAATCAATGGATGCTTGAGGCACTGAAAGGACAGGACTATGAAAATCTATATGCAGGCCATCTGTTTAGCAGGGGGAACTAGTAAACCGATATGCTGTCAGATACAAATTGGCCATCTGCATTTCAAGACTGACAACAGGATAAGTAGGTAAGCCCAAATATGCATATTGACAATTGCCACATTGCTATGCAGATTTATTCCATTTGTGCCAGTATTAAGTGTTGCATTGATCACTTTGGATTATTAGTTGTAAAAGTTACTATTCCTCCATTAAGGAAGAAAATGTTTTTGTTTTGAAGTTGATAGCAAGTAGCATGAGACGCTATATATTAGAGAAGAGACTTCATATATTTAAAGAGGTATAGATCATAGTACTCTAGGAAGTTTTCTACGTGTGTAAAATTTGTTGAATGGAATGTGCTGGTGTGATGGTTGGAGTGGTGAAATGGAGAGAACAAGAGTAAAATCTTTGCTCAGCTCTGAAGCTCAGTGGGCTAGATCCCTTTCTCTAAACCTTTTCTCAAAGGAATATTGTATGGATAAATTGAGCCTAATCTCACAGGAGCCTAGCCACACAGGAATATTGCAAAATATATTGTAAGGATAAAAGAGGAGACGGAAAAAGAGGAAGCATATGCATGAGCCATGAATCCTCAGAGTAGTGTTTCTTCAGCTGTCTAGTGTGCACAATGAGTAGGTTTCTGCTGCCCTCATGAACCATTATCTGTACTCATTGCCTACCATCATTTCTTCATTTGCTAGAAACTTGCTGCAAACCAGCAGCCAATGACTCATGGACAGGTATCAGTCTATGGACCACCACTTTGGGTAGCAATGCTTTACAGGAAGGAGGACACAAATAATGAGGACATGAATGATTCGTTTTTAGTGGGATATGTGATTTCCCAGTGAACTGTGACTTTTGATTAGAGTAAGAAGGCTGGAGTAAGAGCAAGACAGAAATGGATATTTTTATCATATAGTTGATTGGATGGCTTCTTATGGTAGTGATGGTGGTGGCAGGAGTTTTTTTTCCTTTCTGTGTAATTTGTGTTTAATATTTAAATAATTTTTTAGTTTAAGACAAAGGAGGGGAAAATTTTGGGCAATTTGTCTTTAAAAGTAAGGACAGTGCCTCCATTTCTTAGAATTTTGCCCACCCAATGAAATCTTACTTATTTTTCTTATTACATTTTATACTGTTTTTCAACTTAGAAAAATACACTTCAAGGCAGTTAGCAGACAACTAAAAACAATGTAAATAACATAAAAATCATATTAATAAATATTGTTTTAAAAGTTAGACTAAGAGTTTCTTCAATACTCCCCTCTACTTTTGTGTGGAATGAATGGTCTTGCAAAAGAAAAGAGGAGACAAAATATTCAGCACACAGTGGTAACTAATCTTTGCCTACTTGTTCATTCTGAGAGTGAAACCAACTAAGACTCCAATTTATGTTCCAACCTGCTCTCCATCCTCAAAACTGAGCTTACTGCCTTTGGCTTTAGGGCCCCTCTCTAAACTCCAGGATTCCATAGGATGTTGAAAGTGGAATAATAGTGCTATAACAGTCTAGTAAGGAAATGGCATTGGTATCAGAAACAAGTCAGTTGAAACAACCAGTCATGGCACGCTTCCACGCAGATGATAGGAATGTGGCATGCAGATGTCCTGAGAGCTCCTGTCCCTTCCCTTCCTCTTGTGTGTTGTGCACCAAAAATTTAGAAGTGTGAACAAGGTAAGAAGATATGAGTGGCTGTTTGAGGACTCAAGAATACTAGGGCTGTCAACAATACTAGCAGGATGTCAGCAGTGTGGGAATTCAATGTATGTTCCTCTCTCAAGCCAAGCACCATATATAGGACAAGAACTGTTCTCCTGGTATAAAAGCATTATGTCTCTCACCCCACCTCATGTAATTGGGGAAGTAAAGGCGGTGCCCACGATCTAAAAAGGTGTTGTAAGTAACAAAAAAAATGTATTACATAAAAAAGATCTCTGGATTGATGCCAGCTGAGCATCCTTGAGGACAGCATCAAAAAACTAGTGCACCACAACCAAAAAGACCTCATCCCAGGTTACAACCCACCTGGACTCTGAAAGTGCAAGGAGGTGGGTTGACATTAATTATTGGTTCAGGTTCATGCACAAGAAGGTAGCCTTTGGGACACAGATCTAAATCATTAATGGTTCACATTTAAAGTCACTGCTTCTAAAAATGCTTTGCTTAATTAGTCTGTCTTCTGGTGTATATTTTCTTCTTTATGAATACAGTATTATTTTGAGAAATTCAGATATTTTTTCAATCCATTCAGAAACTTCTGGGAATATTTCACTGACCTGAACTTCCTTCTGGGTTTGAAGGAAAATATGCCTGACTAAGGCCACTGCACTCCAGTCTGTTTTATCATTTATGCTTCTGCCGTCTTCAGCGGTTCTCATGCAGCCAAATAAAACTAACTGCTGACTGCAGTTTCCCAGCTCCCTCCTGTTACATAACATCTCACCACTCTTGACAGACAGAAAAATGAGAGCTGACAGCACACTCTCTACATGTTTGGCTAGCCTGCCCTCAATAGACCTCTGAGAAGAAAGGTCACCTTGCAGATAATGCACAGAATTTTGCTGGGTAGATATTCCAGAATTATGGATCTTACATTGGATAATTCAACTCCTGCCATTAGGCAGAGTATGGTGACTGCCCCAGGCAGCAGATTTTGTCAAAAAAGGGCAGCAAATTCTGATTTATTATTTTTAAAAAAATTTACTGCCAGAAAGGAGCATCTGTGTGATTTTCTGCCTCAAATGCCAAAATAACATGACTGCTCTGGGGTAGTTTTGTGTACCTTGATGGTGGAGAAGGTATTTGCTACTACCCCTCAAAATGTCTTGGACCAGCCTTATCATGAGGAGGGACTACCTCTCACCATTGCAAGTGCATTTATGAAGGTTAAACCATCAGTTTGATCTCAAATAACTCTTCCTTAGCTCTGCATCTCTTAGATTATTATAGCTGCTATCTTTTCCTTATAGTAATCTGGGGCTCCAAGTATGACACCAGCTTCACATCTGCCCAGGGCAAGGGATGCCAGAATTGCTTCTAAGCTGGATGAGGGCTCAGAATTGGCAGGCAGGCTTTTATTAATTTTTCCTACTTGTGAGAGATGACAAATTGCTTTTACCATCCATTACCACTGAAATGTACCTTAAATGTGAAGATTCTTTCAAAGAATGATGTTTACTTAGAAGTGCCCTCCATGAGGATTGGATAGATTATAGGCAGCCTTTTTTAAAATTCCTGTGAGGTCTCAGTGACAACAGCTGTCTTAATATTTGTAAGTAGTTGATTATTTGTTATACTTCAGATTGATAATTCCTGAAGAGTTTCAACTGTACAGGAGACTTGGTGGTCCATTTTTTAGATTTTTGTTTGGTGGGGGAATCAGCTGTTTCCTAGCTTGAGGGAGACTAAGCCTCCCACTCCCCATTTCAGAGTGCATGTCCAGGTAGAGATGGGAACTAGAGAGACTGTAACTCTTTTCAGACATACAGTTAATGCACATAGAAGGAAGAGTGGAGTCAAGGTATCAATCTCCAACTTTAACTAAATGCTTCTGCTTTGAAGGCTTCCAAATAACTAAAGGCTTGGAAAAGCTACTTTTTAAGCAAGACCTCAGAGAATTTCCCTGTTAACAGAGCCAATGGGAGGAATTCTGGCTGGGAGATTCTGAAAACTCTAGTCTAAAAAACAAGCAGCTCTCAAGAAGACTCTATACACACACTGGCCATCCTCGATATTTACGTGTCATTGTGATCTCTTCCCACTTCTGAAAGATGTTTCAGTTGATAGAGCTAGCAGGTACAGATACTGATTTATTTTCATGCTTGTGCCAATTAGCGCATATCATGCCAACTGTTAGCCATTTTCTCAGTTGTTCTAATTATAGAGAAACACAGGAAATGGTATCTGATAAAGGCAGTTACTTTTTTCTTCCTAATGTGCAGTTCTGTGTTCTTGATGGAGGCTAGCCATTTAGGCTTTACAACAGGGGCATGCCACCCTTGAGACTCCAAAGTGTGGCCCTTGGGCCTTCCCAGAAGACCTCTCCACCCTAAACCCCCAAATTTTTATATAATTTTGGAAGGGAATTTGGGGCAATTTTTTTATCCTAAATGCCAAAATGGCCTTAAAATGCAATGTTTTTCTTACCCTAGCCCTGCAAAGCCCCCTCACACTCCCAAAACACAAAGAGAAAGAGAGAGCGAGAAAGACAGAGGAGAGGGAGAGGGAAGTAGGCCAAAAATAGGACACTATGGTGGGTGGAATTGACATCACATCTTTTCAAGTGTGCTAAAATTCACTGGTGGGGTCTATCATAAAGGAAAAATGCCCCCCATCCCCATCACTTGCTCACCCCTACAAGATATAGGCTTCAGGACTTAGGTGTCTAGTACATCCAACCTCTCGGATGAAAGCCTGGCCACTGAACCTTTGTTTTGATGTGCAAGGATTGTCTGTACCCTTTGTCTTGTGAATGGTTCTGTATTATTGCAATAACACCTGATATTGCAGTAATATTTTAGCTTACTGCTCAAAGCATTTCATGCATATTATGTTAGTATCCCTTACAACCACGATTCTGAAGGGCTCTGAAAGATGTCATTATCCCTATATTACGAGTCATAAGCTGAGATGAGGATGACTTCCCTGAGGCCACTTTGTAGAATTGTATCTGAGCTGAGACTGGAATGTGGGTTTTTGGCTTACAGCTCATTCTCCTGACAATGACATGGCATCATCTTAGCCATTTTCAGCAGCTAATAAGCAATCCTTTCTTCTGTACAATGCTTTTAAAAATACTGTAAGCATTTAGAAATATCTGCATGTACTGTCTCATCTTTGCTGACACATTTAGTATGAATATGGAAAGGATATGGGTTGGATTTTCAAATGCCATCCACAAGCAGTCACTTTGAAGGAATTGTTTGTTCCACTAGTGCTATATTTGGACTGGAAAGTGATCCTGGGTTAGAATGAAGAGCCACTGAGAAGCAAGCGGAAGGTCTCAAACATATGACGCTACACACAAGGAAGAAGCAACTTAAAAGAATCTGGGAAAATTTCCACATTTACTCATCCAATGCTTTTTCCCATGACATCATACTCAAAACAATCTCTGTATTATATGATAAACCTTATACTGATTAAAGCCCCCCCCCCGCCTTTAGTGCAGAGACCTACAGCAGCTTATTAAAGTCTGACTGTACCCCCAGCTGGATGGTTGACAGACTACGAAGGTTAATGTAAACAATTCAAAATATTCATATACTCAAGGAAAGAAGTACAATGATATGAACCAAGTAAATTTGTACACGTAAGTAGGATTGATAAATGGCAAGCAGAATACATAGCAATAAGTAGTTTGCAGGAAAAGTAGGGGACATTAGAATGGGTAATGCAGTTATCATACAGAATTGTATTCATGTGATTTGTACAAGGAACTAATAGATTAATTTACAAGACTCAGACTATGGCTTGAGTCAACGTAACCTGCAGGATCACTGCCTCCCATGCAGTCCACCCAGTATATCCAGGTCTTCTGGGAACCATTACTTAAGCCAGCCAGGACTAGACTGGCAATGGTCACCCAAAGGATCTTTTCCTCAGCTGCCCCTAGGCTGTGGAATCACCTGCTGGAAGAGACTTGACAGCAAAACATGGTGTTTGGACTTAAAAAATACTAAAGATCTGTCTCCTCCAGCAGGCCTACCAGTCAATTTTTAACTATGCATTATAAATTGATGTATTTTAAATGGTTATATATGTTTTCAGTTGTATTTTAGTCTAAGGTGTGTTTTTTCTGTATTTTAATCTGTGACGTACCTCACCTTGAGTCTTGGGGAGAGGCAGGTAGTTATAGTAGTTTAATATCTGCCATGGCTCAATCTTACAGAATTCTAGGATGTATAGTTTGGTGATGTACTTATAACTCAGCTATAGTACAATCCCCTAAAATACCGTTTGCATGGTAACCTGCTTTAATATTCACTCCCTCTTCTCAGGGTACCTTTGGAAATATAGCTCAGGCACATGTACTAGATTTCTCTAACAGAGCATTCAAAGTGCCTCACAGAACTCAAATTAACAATTTGTAAACTGCTGTGAGAGCCTTTTGGCTGAAGGGTGGGGTATATATGCTCTAAACAAACAAACAAGCACACACTTCTATCTATCTATCTATCTATCTATCTATCTATCTATCTATCTATCTATCTATCTATCTCTATCTACCTACCCATTCTAGGATTATGTAGGGTGAAGCCATAGCAACTGACATACCAAATTTCAGTACCAAATATGACAAAGCTTGGCCAAAACCATGATGTACAGTACACTCCCCCATATATGTGGGGGTTCTGTTTCAGGAACCTTGGCCATTTCCGCATGACAACACTCTTCCACGTTGTCTTGCTTCAGTCCTAGGTCCAGAAGGGAGTGTGTCAGCAACGCTTGCCTCTGCACCCACTCAGTCCATGTGGAAGAGAAAGCAATGGTGCCATGTCTTGCTTCCGCAGTGCAGCCAGGCTTTTTCCATTGCTGCACTATGTAAGGAAGCATTGCCAGTGCACTTCCGCATGGCCAGAAGTGACGGGAGCACCGTGCGATTGCAGATGTGAAACGGATTTTTTCCGTTTTGCAAAAACATGTGCAAACGTGACGCTCCGCGGCAGAATGGCAGCGGGACGGCAACGAGGTCGTGCGGAAGCGCGACCTGCCGACCGCTGCCATCCTGTGGCAGAAACGAGATAGCAACATCGTGCGGAAAAGGTCCTTGTGTAAAATAAAACGGAATGTCACGTACCATTGTAGTCAATGGATGCAATGCACATGTGTTCAGGTCCACATGGACGCATGCCAATCATGTCCATTGACTATAATGGGAGTGACACTTTGCACAGCCTCACATTGTATGTGGAGGTTGCATCAGATGAGGGTGCATTGTATATGTGTATGTACCTTCAAGTCAACTGTTGACTTATGGTGGCCCCATGAATTCCATAGAGTTTTCTTAGGCAGAGAATACTCAGAGGTTGTTTTGCCAGTCCTTTCCTCTGAAATATAGCCTAGAGTACCTGGTATTTTTTACTAGCCTTCTATCTAAGTACTAAGCAGGGAGAGTCCCTGTGTGTTTAGGATATTTAGGCCCTAAAACCATGATTTTATTGTTGTGGGGGTGTTTCATTGACTCACATCTGACTTATGGCAAGCCTAAGACAAACCATGATACTCATTTCCAATTAAGCCTCCCTTTTTTTCTTTTGCAAAAATGAGAAGATTGAGCCCAGTTTGGCAGAGTTGTTCAAAGGAGGGCCTCTGAAGTATGTTAACAACACACTGAAACACTATCTTGTGTCTTATCCCAGACAGTAGACCTCAGCTATTAAATCTCCCAAAGTAATGGAGGCAAAGCCATTGCCACTGATCTGGCTATTCCCTGCCCCTGGTGCCCCCCCCCCAGTCACTATCTATGGCTTGCATAGTTCCAGGTGTGGCTTAAGGAAAGAAAGGAGCACATGACAGAACCACTGGAACAACAAGAGCTCTTGGCCTTTTCATTTCTATCTGATTCAATGAGGTCCCTGTTTCATGTGACAACCCTGGTACACTTAAAGTACTTTAATTGGACTGAACAAGCTGGGAAGGTACAAGTTATCATTAACCATCGTTGAAACAGAAGTTTAAACTGATCTTTCCAATTTTCAACCTGATTTTCAAGGTGAAAAATTTCAACCTATTTTTTTTTTTATTTTAACAACATCCCCTTTTTTGTGTGTGGCTTAGAAGTTCTTTTATTATGGCTCCTTCATCTTGGCTACACCAAAGACATTCTAGAGATCTTGCCAGAAGATCTCATGAAAAGGCC
Source organism: Ctenosaura bakeri (assembly GCA_948474755.1). NCBI lineage: Eukaryota > Metazoa > Chordata > Lepidosauria > Squamata > Iguanidae > Ctenosaura > Ctenosaura bakeri. The sequence goes on from CAOLHI010002337.1 coordinate 178,602, forward strand.
TAGATCTTGGAAGATCTACAGGTCCCAGAATCCCCTGGCATGGCTGAAGGATTCTGGAAGTGTAGTTTAATTTTTCCAAGATATGGAGACCCCACTAGATTTTGACTCATGCTTTATTTTTATTACAGTTGAGTCAAGTTGGAATGCCTTTGAGGGAACACTGAATGCCACAAAAGTGTTGCTTTCATCTATTTAGAAATGCCCTCCAACATTTTACAAATGAGAACTGGGACACATGTGGCCAAGCAACATCAGTGTGTGGTCAAGATGACATAAGTTATTATTGGCATACGTTATTAGTGAGAAAGAACACACAATTTAGAAGAAGCTGCAGCAATTTGCTTTTGCCTGAGCCTACTGGGAAGAGCAAGACTTCATTCTTCCTCTCCTCTTTCTTCTGGTGAATTGAATATAAACAACTTTTGCTCTTTGAACTCAGTCTGCAGCAACTGAAGCAAGCTAAGAACAAAGTGAGGAAAGTGGGACATTTTAAAAGCAGCTGAAAAAGTAGGATACCAGAGGATTAATTAGACTGTCCTTACCAAACTGGGACAGCTGAGGGACATTTTAGATGAGTTATCTATTGTCATCAATTAGGACAGAGGAAGGAGCATGTGGAAGGAAGAGGTGAAAGGAGGAGAAAATGTCCACTATTTGGACTTTATGTGAAAATCCAAAAAAACAAAGTGGGGAAGAACCTGTGCAACCAAACTCATCAATTCTCAATTGTTTTGCTCCCACCTTTGCTTTTACTGATAATTTTTACTTTTACTGATAATTCCGAAAGCACAGGTTCATGTCTCTATTCCTCCTAGAGTTGGAACATTCTTGTTCCTCTTAAAAATAGTAACCTCTCAAAAGTCTTGGGAATATAAGCTTATCTTGCTCACAGGGAGGCTAAAGGGACATTGCTTATTAAAACTGCTAGTCTCAGGTGGAGCATTTAAATATAGTTCTGGCACAACAATAGGAAAAAATTAGATCAAACTTTCTTCTGCTCTCAGTACCAGTGAGATCTCATTTAGCCTGCTAGCAAAAATTTGATCATCTGAAAGATGGGTTTAGCAGTAATCCCATAACAGAAATTTAATATAAACACTGCTAAAAGATTCTCTGATGTTCAGCACCATAACACAAAAGCTGTAGTCTGGGATGGCCACTGTTAAGAGACTGCACAACAAAGGTAGAACTTCCCAAAGTAAAAAGTACAGTCAGGTGAGTAATCTTCAACTTTCAGTTATACATTATTTATGCTTTTCATGGTCAATGATTCAACAGTTCTAGTGTATATATTATTGATGTTTGGTTGTTTCTTAGAATGCTTCATATATCCTAGAAGATAATTTATACACTTTTTAAAAAAAAAACCCCACTGTGTTTATGATTTTTTGAGACATGTTAATCTGTTGCAGAAAAACCAACAAAGAATTTTATGGCTGCTTGGAGACTAAAACATTTTATTTGGCAGAAAGTTTCATCTGATGTGTCTCATGAAATGGTCTGGGTCCACATAAGATTATGGACATCTTGGAAATATGTTGCAGTTTTCTCTAGCAAAACTTGAAATAGTTATCTTTTGGGATTACAAATTCTGGAATGGGAGTTTAGGTAGCATAACAAATGTCGATGCTGTTGGGGGACGCCAGAAGTTGTAATCCAAAATGTAACTTTTCCAAAATGTGCAGGTAAATGAAAACACAGAAGCCTAAATCCAGTTGTTAGTTCCAACTATAGAAGATCTCTTTAGTCAATGGGAATCTTGTAAATCAACACATATGCAAGTTCCATGGATTTCACTGGCCTACTGTAGAAGGCTGTGGTACCCAAATTTACTTACTTTTAACTACACACAGACTATAGATGTTGGGTATCATGAAATGATTATTTACTTTGTTCTTATGTTACTTTACTGTCATGGGGAGACATGTCAAACTAATTTTGGTATGAATATTATGCACAGTGACTTGGTGGGAAGGATGGTCAAGACTTTCGCTGAGTAGCCTTAGTAAGTTTGAGGTCAGCCTTGCTATAAACAGGTCCAGGCCCTGATGAAATATTATTTGAAGGGGGGGGGCAGCTTTCACTAGCAGGAGATCTGCATGTTCGGTTGAAGAAAACACTGGGTGACGATCCCAGGCTGGCCATCCTGTAAGCACCTCTGGATCTTGCAGGCTGGTTGCTGACCATGCATGAAGGGCAAAGGGTGAGTCATAGTGAAATTCTGTAGACCTGCTACCTGGTGAGGGGTTCCTAGTGGGTGCACCCACACCATTCTTGGTGGCAAGGAAAGTTGGCAGGCAGGTGAAGGACAGTGAGGCAGATATTCGGTTTGTCAGGTGGGAGGGAACTGGGGAAAGATCCTCAGTACCTTGGAGGAGCCTGAAACCTGGTTCAGCTAGGAATAGGAATACTTTCCTCTTTTGCCCCCAGTAAGTCTGCTTACCTTGGTAGCTGTGGGAGTGACTCCCAATCAGTCCAGTTTCCTTTCTGGCCCACTTAGCAGCAGTTTTAAGCCCCTGAGAGACAAGCTAAAGGTTTTTACATGGGATTTCAAATTTTGTATAACATTTTCATTCGCCATTTCCGCACTACAGTGTTAAAGTGCTGCTATTCCACTTTCAACACCCTGTGGAATTCTGGGGTTTGTGGTTTACTGAGACCAAAGAGCTCTTTGGTTGAGAATTCAAAGTGCCCTTCCCTAAACTACAAACCCCAGAATTCCATAGGAGGTTGATAGTGGAATTGCAGCACTTTAACACTGTAGTGCAGAAATGGTGATTGTCTTTGAAATTCACCATTTTTACAATGGATGTCAAAAACAATAGACAAATAATAATACTATTAAAAATATATGCAACATATTCAGGTTCTGGGCTGCCATCCTGACCTCCGGGTCCCAGTAATATGTACTGGCTTCCTTCTCCCTTATGCTGTGGCCATGGGAACAACAAAAGTGCTGACAATGAGGTGGGGGGGAGAAGTGATTGCAGGAAGCCCCCATGCCTATGGGATGGGAAGTGTGGAAAATGGAAAGGATAATAGGATCATGCTACAAACTACAACTATGTTAAGAAGAGGAAACATAACTTGGACAAAGGACTCATCCACAGTCAGGTACACTGCAATGATTCTACTTTAAGTGCCATGGAATCCTGAGATTGTCAATTTAGGGAATGGCATTTAGAATTCTAGACCTCTAGAGGGTCCCCAGACAACATACACCAGGATTCTGAGGGGTTTAGCCACAGCAGTTAAAGCTGAATAACAATTGTGAAGTGTGAAAGATCCCATGAAAAAGTAATAATGTTAATAGCTCATATTAAGACACTGATATTGACCAATATGTAGATTTTGGAACCTGCCTCCAATAGAACCAGAGAGGTTTCTATGCTTTCGTTATTGCCTTAAGGTGGTTGATGAAGTTCTGTGTACACTTGATGGGAAGTAAAGGCCTTTCCGCGCTACACTGTTATAGTGGTATTATTCCAGTTTCAACATCCTATGGAATTCTGGGATTTGTAGTTGGCTGAGGCCAAAGAGCTGTCTGGCTGAGAATTCTAAATGCCCCTCCCTAAACTGCAAATCCCAGGATTCCATAGGATGTTGAAAGTGGAATAATAGCACTATAACAGCATAGTGTGAAAATGCCCTAAGTCTGCTGAACAAAGTGGGACTTCAGTGGGCATATGTAGGGTCAGATTGTTCATAGAGAATATGATGGGAAGTTAAATAAGAGTTCAGCATGTAATTTCCCAAGCACATAATTTGTCAATGAATTAACTTTGATAAATTGTTCATTATTTGTTTCTACGCTGATGTATGTTCACCTTTTCTCCTTGTAAATAGTTAGTTCTACAATTTTCATCTCTAGCTTTCTACGAATGGAAGCAAAGCTTAATTAATTATATAGTATTCTATATTTTGTGTTTTAAATAAGTAGTGGAAATGAAGAGACTCCACAGAACCCAGCCAGGTATCATTGGTTTGGAGCCATAGATTACTCTTAGAAATATGAACAGAAAATATGTTTTTAAGTGTTTTAGTTCTGAAATGCATGTCACTGTGGAGATGCAGATAAAAAAAAAGGTCGTGTCAAAATCCATTTGCAAACAGCATTAGGATATACCTTTGAAGCTGAGTCTGACTCAATTAAACACCCTCCTGCACCATAATGGGGCATAACAGTGATGCATGCAAGTTAAAGCACAACCACATCCACTCACACTTGAATCCATTTAAGTCTGTCTTGTTCTGACTGGAAAGTTCAGCATACCTTTAAATGTCTTTAGTTGAAAGCATTGAATCTTACACATGCTTAACTTTTGCCCTTTGCTCACAAAACAAACTTTTATTTTGAGTTGTTCATTGTACTCCCTTCTGTGCTGAATCTGGCTGGTGCCTCATGCATTTTGGTTTTGGACTACTGGAAATCTCCAGGATTCATCTAGGCAGCAGTGTTGCTGTTCCACCAAGCTTGTGCTTATTTTTAAAATTTTCATTTAAATGTACGTTATCGAAAGCAGTGTCACTCCGATGGGACCTGTTCTATTTAATTTTCTTCTATTTAATGTCCAAATTACCTAAGACAAATGGAAATATAGGGATCCTTTCACTATTATACTATTAAGATTTCACTTTAACTGCCATGGCAAGGGGAGAGACATTTAAAACTTCCAGCTAGAGATTTCTAATGCCTCACCAAACTACACCTACCTCCCAGAATTCCATAAGATATTGACTATTAAAGTGAAACCACAATACTACAGCATACTGTGAAATGGCTCTCAGCAATATATAATGAGCTAGAATTAACAACAGGAAATCTGGACATTCAACTTTTGGTATGTTGGACTAGTATTCTTCCACTGTATTTGTACCATTTCTGTTAGAGTTGGCAGAAATCAGAAGACTACATTTTGGATTACATTGCCTCAAATTTTTTTGGAGTTGGAGGTCAAAAGCAAAGATTACTAAATTTGCTTTTCTCTGATGAAGTACTAAATACCAGCATGGTGTCATCACATGTATCAAAACTGAAAATGAATTTTCTCATGCAGCTGTAGATATACCAAAAGTGAGTCATGCAGCACGGAAAGTGAACATGCATCGACAGGCTTCCTTGTACAATTACAATGTTGGCATTTTGTAGGATTCTATTATACCCTTTGATATCCTTTTTGCGGGGGAGGGATGCCAGCATGATATAGTGGTTTTAATGTTAGACTACAGCTCTGGAGACCAGCTTTCTAATCACCATTGGGTCATGGAAATCCACTGGGTGATCCTGGCAAAGCCATATTCTCTCATCCTCAGAGAGAAGCAAAAGCAAACATCCTCTGTACAAATCTTGCCAAGAAAACTGAGTGATAGATTCACCTTAAGGTTGTCATAAGTCAGTAATGACTTGAAGGCACACAACAACAACAACATCAAGTTTAAATCAGTCTGATTACCACTATATAGAAGCCTCAGACTCCACTGCCTTGTAGGCATTTAAGCTGGCATTAGACAACTGTGGTCATCCAGATATATTTGGACTGCAAGTCCTATAATGCCTCACCATTAGTTATTCTGGTTAGAGCTGAGGAGAATTGTAGGCCAAAAACACTTAAACAGCCAGTTTCTCACTTTTGAATTAAAAATTAAGCCCGTTAAAATTAGATAAAACTTTGTGATGAAATAACACAGGATTCTTGATTTCGGACCTTTTGATTTTTTCGGACATTAGATACAGATTCAACAAATGCACACAGAGGAGAAATATACTGCAATGTTAGTTAGCAAAACCCCTGCTTGTTATTATGGCCTAAATCTAACTGCTAGACCCACTGAAGAGTACACCTATTGAAAAACTAGCAATTCCTATTGAAGACTAGACTCGTTGATTCAATGGATCTGTATTACTTATGGTTAAAAATTGAGCCTAGGCCAATATATTTAAAGTAGAATTGGAGCTAAAGCCAGCAATGGAGTTAAAGGAAGTCAGTCTCAAATCACTACATTGCATAAAGCTTGTCAGCTTCTAGTCATCATGAGTAATTCTCTCAGGATTCAGGCCTTGTTTACCTATTTCATTTTTCTTCAGTTTTGTTAATTAGAACCAATTCCCCCAATGAACACAGTCTTTCCTAAACAATAATTACCAAACTCCTTTTCATTAGAATAAAAGCTGATGCTTGTGAGATGCACGTCTCAGGGGGTGTGCCTGGAAATGCACATAAGCGCAGCCTTATAACTCTTGGATTATTTCTTGTACAGAAGCAAGCTTTTCCTCTACTATAAAGAGGTACAAACTGATATTTCTTGTCCACTGCTTTACAACATTAAGGTCCTTTCTGGGGACACGAGAGGAGTGGGACTGTGACAACGCTTCCACATGACATCATCATGGTACTGCCCTTCTCGTGCTGCCAGCCAGCAAAATCGTGGGCTATATCATTGACAGAGAAACTCCATCAATGACCCCCTAATTGCATGAGCCCATTGCAGCAAGCCATGCAGAAGGGCTAGAAGCATGGCCCATGCTCTTCCTCCCCTACTGCAGCATGAGAAGAAGGTCAGCTGCAGTCCAGAAAGACAGAATGTGTTCCTTGCCTTCCCTTCCTCAGGCAGTCAGTTACATGTGGAAAGAAGTGTTGGGAACATGCTCCCATCCCTGCCAAGGTGCTGCTGGGATTGTGACAGGACACCAAGGGAGAGTGTTGTTAGGTGTGGAAAAGGCCTGCATCTAGAGCTTTAAAATTTGTGAAGTGCAAGTAAAAAAGATCATTGTAACAGACAAAAATTATATCTTTTTTAAATAACTGGAAAGTAGCACACTGTAGTTAGTGGGCAAAGTATGTATATCTCTGCTCCTATGCAGTGGAACTGAAGATTCTCTTTCAAAACACCTGTTTGGGGGAACTTTATTAGTGCAGATGCAAACCTGGTGCTACCTTTCAAAAAAAAAAAAAAGTGAGCCACATTTCTTCCTTCATTGAACCTTAAAATATTTTATTTCAGCGTTTTCATTATATCCTGCAGGGCAGCATTTCAGAATAGGGAGAGTTGCATTTAGGGCCAAAAGCAAAGTGTTAAAATCTAGTCCCTGTGATATTTCCAGACTAATAGAAAACAGGCAGTGTCATAAATTGTATGACAACTGCTTTTTGGAATTTTTTTTTAAGTATGCAGGAGGATCTTGTGGCTCTTATCAGGATGGAATGTCTCAAAGTACGTTTGCATAGCTTTAGGAAAAAAATGCAGGCTTTTAAAATTCCCCTTAGAATACAATGCACCAAAGAAAGTGGACTTTTCAAACAAGTAACTGACCACACAGACACTCTTATTCTTAAGAGAAGGTAATACCACCAGAAAGGAGACACAGTAGTTTATGTCTGCATGGTATTCAGAAAAATTTAAAAGCTACTGTACACTGCTTTCAGACAATATAACCACCATCTGATACCTGAGAGAGTTTTACTTGACAGCAATTCACGTTTTATACACACTGTCTGAGGCCAGGAGCACCATACATGGTCATAAGCATGCAACAAGAATGCATTCCATGTATTCATTTCCAAAATATGAACAGAGAAAAATAAGTATAGTTTAAAATACACACAAATACACTGTAATAAGTGAGGGAAAAGATATTGACTAAAGTATGTGCACTAGGAAAAATGCATAAAATAAATGTCCATGTAGGAATTAAAAACAAATCTCACAACTTGATAAAGAGAAGAAAGGATGAGAATGCAGGTGGAATTTGGAGAAATGCAACAAAATAAAAACAGAGAGCATTTCATCTTTGTACTGTAGAAGAACTATGTGACTTCTGTTATCACATTACAGCAGAAGTATGGAGAAATGTTTTCAGATATATAACGGTTGACTTTCACTGTTTGTCTTTGGGCCATGTGTTCAGTCAACAGAGGTGACTGTTACTGTCAGGTTTTAGAACTACTAATAACACTGAATTTGTGTCTGGTACATCACAAATCACAAGAGCAAGGTTGGAAGGAAGGTTGCATATATTTTTACAGGTGAAGGGTTAGACCGTGTGACCTCTAAATTGCATTTTAATCTGGAATATTTCTACTGTGTAACCAAATGGGAGCACTTTTGGATTGTATGCCTCCAGTGAAAAACAAAACACAGCTTGGACATATGATCAACCACCATATGCTTGCTGAACAGTCTTATGAAATTATGCTAGAAGCTTCCATTCATTATATAAATTGGAAGTCCATGAAGCTGTTTACATTACATTTGGGTTGAACTAGAATTCCCTTTGTGACCTCTAGCAAGTATTTTGTCCTTTCTGTTTCTTAACCCAGATGGAAAACTCCATAAAGGAAAAAAAATCCCACATTTCAATTAAAACCAGATGTCATAATAATGTCCAGAATTTTCTGAGAATTACATTCTAGAATGTCCTCCAAAAAGAGTTGAAGGGCATACACCCCCAATTGAGATTTAAAGATGCTTTTAAGATCTTATGCCATTAAAGCTCATAATAATGTTTTGCCTTCCAAAACAACATGATTAGAATTAGAAAGAGAAACACACTGGGGCTTTATGGACTAGAGCATCAAATGAGATAAAATAAAGGATCTGTCTTCTCCTCATGAAAGGGCTCTGATCCTGGAAGGTCCCTCTGCCCAGTTTTAGGCACTTCTCCCCTCCCCACAACTTCATACCATTTCAGGGTCCCTTGACCTTGCAATCACATTTTCAGGGGGCTAGAAGGGCTGCAGTGGGAAAGAGGAGGTTGGAGACGGGTTGGTTTCCACCAACCCCGGTATGCACATCTAAATCTGGATAGAACTCAGTGTGTTTTTTCACCCTCCTCACTTCTCACAATAGAAGTAAATTCTATGATGAGCCTGTAGTTTCAGTGTGAGGAGAGAATTCTTAAGGTACCTTTTATAATAAACTGTTTCTTTATACATATAAAAATAAAGCAGGAGAAGTAGGGAGAGCAAAGTACCTGTTATACTGTCAATCATCTTATGAGGTTTGCAGTAAGACTAGCAGATATAAGACTGCCCTGACATGCACCTGGTACACCCCAGGGTAGGCTGCCAATAGTGAAACATTAATAGTATTCCTGTACTGTGCTGAGAGCTTTTCATATAGGCTCTTGGTTAGATGCTTCACACACACAACCACAACTGAGCTACCCTCTGCCAAGAAAGAATAAATTTCATTCCTTCCTAAATCCCCTCAGCCATACATTTGAAAAGGGTAGGAAGAGGTTAGGAATGTCTTTTTAGATGCCTTTTGCTAAGTATGTTCTACAGGTTCTTTTTGGCATGCTTCATCTTTCTTACACTTGGAAGCTTGCACGCTACCATTAGCAACATTGGATACCAATCAAAAATTCTTGCCTGACTTCAAGAGATAGATGAACTAAATGGTTTTCAAGGCCTTCCCAGTTTATGACTCTATAACATTTGCAATATACTGAATGTTAGGAGAGCCAAAAAATAACCCCACTGGACAAAAAAGTGTGCCAATAAAAACAACACCAAGTATTGTAGCACCCTAAAAACTAAAACTTTTCTTGCCATAAGCTTTTGTGGACTGCAGCCCACTTCATCAGATGCATAGAGTGTTGCCTAAAGGCGACAGATCATAATATATTCATGTGCGTTCATGAAATCAGAAGGACTATCTGAAACGCAAAATAAACATATTGTGATTAATTTGCTCCTGCAATAATAACAAACCAGAAAACAAGGTTTATTGCTAGAGGCACTTGATGATGTGACATTACAGAAAGAATGGCTTAGGAGGGAAAATGACTGCTGTTTTGTTGGTGAGGGAAAAATTCAAGATGGTATGTGTAAAATAGGATGAAAAGAATAGAGAGTGACCAGAAGGAAACAAACCTTGTGATAAAGGTATTTCCATTTTAGAAAAATTCTCTCATAATCTGCTGTCATTTGCACTAATAAGGATGGATAATAGAATGCAGGCACAAACTGGGATCCTATGTTACCATAAGACACCCCTGAATAGCTTCTGGGGTCTCAGGACCACAATACTAATTACTTATGCCTGCCCTCAGCCTGTCTTTCAAGTTACTGTTCCAGCCAGCATTGTGGAGCTGTGTTTTTGTATTTCCCACAATGCCTCACACATTGTGGAATAGTGAAATAGCAGCTGATTGAAGGAATGAAGGTGCAGCCTGCTGCCAGTAGGTAAACTCACTAGTGACTCGACAATAGAGGAGGTAAATCCACCACAACATATGTTACTTGAACTTGGAACCAACCCAGGGTAACTGTACCAAATGTAGACTAGAGAATATACTCTCCAGCTCAGGCTCTACACAGCTGCTCAGACTGGTACTGGAGGCAAAGGTGCTGCTCCATTGATCAGTGAAGGGCTGAAGAACTGTCTCCCAGTATTTCAATTAATTTCAGCCAATTCAGAGCCTTTATATTGTGAACCATGGGAGCCAATGCTACAGTAGTTTTCTTCTGTTCTTGACAAACTACCTGAAACCCAAACAGTCTATACTAAGTTGCTACTTTAGACTTCAAACTCAAGACTAACAAGAAACGGTGTGGTGGAGTGGTAAGAGGTCCAGTTTTTAGGTCTCACAATAGGAAGAAACACACTTGGACAAGTCACCTCTCTCTCTCTCTCTCTCTCTTCCTTCCCTCAATCCCATCTCAACTTGACCTACTTCACAGTATTGTTGTGGGGATAAAAGGAGGAAGATGAGAGCCATATATGTCACCATAATCTTATTGGAGGAATGATGAGATAAATAAATTACTAATAAATTTCCTGTATACATAAAATTATGTTTCTGTGTGTGTTACCATAACATATGAAAACAGGTGGGTAGATTTCCACCAAATTTGAAGGGTATGTTTGGTATAGTCTAACTATGCAGTACACATGAAATTCACTTCAGGTAGTTCATGAGGAGGGCTTCCTGATAAATTTATATTGAATTCCCCCCCCTAATATGGACGATATATGTGGTGTGATCAGATTTAATGTATAGACTATGTAGCTTACACAAAATTCATGATAAGGTTGCCGGAGTGAAAATTGGAGAGGGCTCTTTTACCTTTAATGGTAACATCAAAGGTATAACAGCTGCCTTCACTTTTCACTCTAACAACTCTAATTGCATGGGAGTTGTGGTGTTGTTGTGTGCCTTCCAGTCGTTTCAACTTATGGCAACTCTAAAGCAGGGTTTTCTGGGGCTGAGAGTGTGTGGCACTCCCAAAGTCACCCAATAGGTTTCAATGGACCCTACTGAACCCTGCTCAGCTGTAACTGATGTGCAACATGAGGAACATCTGAACACCCAAACAGATAGAGAGTCATCCTGCAGAGCAATTGAGAAAAACTGAACAATCATTAACAGTGGTAAATGATTCTTCTAAGCACTATTGGCTACGATAGTTGGTGTAAAATAAATAAATAGGCTTCTGGTGTTTGTGTACTGTGAGTTCATGCTTTACAAGGCCTGTCTGCTGTCAGTACAGACAGTTTGGGTCCTGTCTTGACATGAAAAACATTTGAAACCCTTCAGTTCTCTCCCTTCATCTCACCAAAAACAACCATCTGGGTAAGCCTTACCAGAGAAGCCCAACAAGGAAGATCTTGGCATAGCTTTGGCACATATTTTCCAGGAAAAAGAGTATTTTCAAAGTACTACTAAATCCTCAGAAAACCCCTTCAAAGGACTCTTTTGGATACACCTGCAGGATTCCTCAGAGGCGGGCCAGGTGAGTCCCATAAAGAGAAGAACAACTAACCACCTCATAAGATAGAAAGGAAGGAAGAGTAGGAAGAGAATGTAAACACAGACAATATTTGCAAAGAGGCTTAGTTGTTTGTATTTGAAGAGACTGAGTATGTGAGTACTGTGAGATCATATGTCTACACCTGTTTCTAGTCAATAAGATCTTCCAAGCCTCTGTCTTGAGACCAGCTAATACAGAAAAAAGAGGAGCAAATAAGTTGGCCTTATATGTATCCACAAAGAGGAAGCCAGAGGAGGCCATAGATTTTCCTAAAATAGAATGATCACATGTAGATGTGAATCACTATAGCTAAGGAGAAATACAATGCTGTTCATTATCCTGCTGACTGTGGATAGGCAAATTTGTCCTTGTTCTCTTCCTCCTCCTCCTCCTCTACTTCTGCCAGTTATTTGTATCCTGCTTTTCCCCCAAAATTGGGATTGAAAGCAACTCACAGTTCAAAAAAACAACACTATTAAAAACATACAAAAAGTGAGCATTTAAATAAAATTAGACTATTCACAGTATCAATACAACTCAAATCTCAAGTTAAAAGGACAAAACACAATTTTAAAAGAGATAAAAAGTTATTAAAAACATTGAGGTTAAAACCATATAGCATTCCCTAGCCTGTTCTTTAAAAACTTTGTTTTAAAAACCTGTTGGAATAAAAAGGAAAGCTGATAAACAAGGGAACAACACACTCCATTTAAATTATTGTATTTTAAAGTTTCAGATAGATTTGGGGCTACTTAGCTACCTAATCCAGGACAGGAAGGGAGCTTTAAGGGAGCATTTCAGTGCTTATTAGACACTGTGATTACAAGAGATAGAAAGATGGTTATGCTTCATAAAACAGTGGTGGAAGCTCTATACAGGAAGTATTGCTACGATGTAATGAAGGGTATAGCCCCATGAGGTCATGCATATAAGTGAAATTGCACAGAAGTTAGTTGGGCAGTTGTGTGGGGATGGGGGGAGTGATGGGGGCGGTTCGCCCCCGGTGGCAATGTTTTTGGGGCGGCCATGATTCGTAGCCACACCCCTGCACACCATGGCCACCCTTCCCCCCTCCACACACTCCAAGCTCCACCGCTGCAGTTGGGTTTGCATCACCTGGATTCATCTCTATTCCTTCTGCATTCAGTATCTGTACCCCAAAACATGCATAGGTTCCCTATGTGCAATCCATACCACCCATCAATCTGTATAACCCTTATAATTTCAAAGAGGAGATCAGATACTTTTGAGAGCTTCAAACTTGAAGCCCCTCTGTGTCAGCTTCAGATCCTCCATCTGTAATATGGAAGGTAATAATGCTGACTTACCTGATACTTTTATTCTAAGAATTACAACTAATCTGGAGGAGATGAAAGGCCCTCCCTCCATCCCAACTGCCACTACCCTGGCCTTGAAGGCTGAGAAGAAGGGGCAGGCACAGTTCCACCATGCTTAGGCCCAGAAGCAGATGAAAGGCTCTCTCTTCATCTGAACTGCCGCTGTCTTGCCTCAGAAGGAGAGAAGACGAAGTGGGCACAGATCCATTATGTCTAGGCCCAGAAGCAACTGAAAGGCTCTCCCTCTACTCCAACAGCCACAGTCTTGGTCTCAGAAAGAAAGAAGAGGCAGGCACAGATCCATTATGTCTAGATCTAGGAGAAGATGAAGGGCCCTCCCTCCATCCCAACTGTTACTGTCTTGGCTTTGGAGGGAGAAAGAAAGAGGCAGGCACAGATCCATAATGCCTAGGCCCAGAAGCAGATGAAGGAATTCCATCCATCCCAACTGTCACTGCCTTGGCCTCAGAGGAAGAAAAGAAGAGGCAGGCATAGTCCCCCCCAGGCCCAGAAGCAGATGAAAGTCCCTCCATCCATCCCAATGGCCATTGTTGTTCTTTTACTGATAAAGTACCATGTCCATGGCACTATATAAATAAATGATAATAACAACAACCAGAGAACAGTTGTAGCTGCATGAAAATTGTGGAACTCAACCCCAGGAGAAGGCAGGCTGTCTCTATCCTGAATGACATCCTAACAGGCAGTCTGAGCAGTACTATTTTTAGTGGTGATTACCATGTCAGTGAGGAAGTGTGAATTTGTTCTGGGTTTTAGCCTGAACTTTAAAGGAGCTACCCAAGGTGCTGAACCACACACCCCAAAATAGGTTCAGCACCTTTGTTATCATCTTTGAAAGTCAAACTAAAATCTGAAGCAGGTCCACTACGCCAATGACATAGGAGCCAGTAGCTTTTAAACCATGCTTTGTTTTTCTTCTGTTTTTTATATTACAATTTTGTTATGCATTATATTATTTGGGAGACTTTAATGGTTGGAAGAGCAATTTATACATCGTCATAATAAATGAAGTAAAACAGATGAATAATTGGAACACTTGAAAACACTATAAGAATGTTAGGCATTCTTAAGTATTCCTATGATCTTTCACGCAAATCATTCTTTAAAATTCCTTTGAGACCATGAGCAACTGACTACCTAATCTTCTTCTAATTTTCTCATTCTAAAGATGAGTTTTTCTTCATCGTTCTGGTGTGATGAGGCTTCTTGCTGAATGAATCTCCAAGCAGTACAATCTATACTTACCACTGATTCTTTTCATTTAGGAATGAAAAAGGACAGTGGTTTCATGTTCTATTACAGATGTTAATTAACATAGCAAAACTAGAATGATGGTGTTAACTAGATCATCATTGTTGCATATGAAACAGACATTGTGACAATAAGCCAAATGAAATGAAAACATAGAGTTGCTTACCTTATGACTAACACAGAACTCTCTCACACACTCACTCATTTTTGAATTGTGCTACCATTTGGACCTATATTCCTCCTCCTTCACATCTGTATATGTGTGTATATATGCACAAGTTCAATATATACATGTTAGTTGGGAATAGCAGTCCATCTGATGAAATAACTCAAATCTACCAATGTTTGTAATAATATATTCATTAGTCTTCAACCTGCTGCAAGAGTCTTCGCTGTTTGTAACACATAGATGGTTAGATTTCTTTCTCTGTTTTGTCAAAAGAGCTCATAGTACCACATGCAGAGGGATTCAGCTGCTCTGTCATTTAACTGCTGGCCTCTGTGGACTCCAAAACAGAGTAGCAGGAAGTGCTGAAGCTCCCCAAGATTAGGTAGCAGGGGCCAAGCCCCCCCCCATGAAATGTTCAGCAAACTGGGCCACCAAATTTCCATATAGTTGAGTAGTCTTAGGAACTGTCAATTAGAAGTGCACACAGTAGCTAATGTAGTTGAAACTTTCTATTAATAACAAAGGCTGTCTGCAATCTGTCTTACACACATTTAATTGGGAGTGGGCTATACTGAATATGTAAAACGAACTTCCAAGTACATATAAGGCTTGTAAGAATCTCCCTATTTAAGGAATCATAACAGGTAGATATAATTTGTACTCCCCTTGACTGTGCCTTATACCTGATTCTCTACACTTCAAGCTTAATAGAAAAACATGTTTTTGCATTTTCTTTTGAAAGTATTATGAGTGTGATCCTGTATCTTCTAACATATCTCCACAGCATGGAGTGTAGCAGAGGGACAAATGTGACTGGAAACCTTACAGGCATCCTTTTTTATACCTACTGGGTCTTACTTAGTTTTCCCACTGCTTGATATAATGATTGTATTTTACTCAATTTTGTAATATTTCATTTATTATTTTGCCATTGCATTCATAGTAGTGAGATTGTTTCCTGTTTCAATTGGTTATTGTCATTATTCTAATGCAATACATTCTGTGGTTGTATTGTTTTCTTTTCTTTAAAAAAAAAAATACCTACAAGCAGGCAAAATTAATAATGACTTGCCTTCCAATGATGAATCCCCCACCTTAAAAGCAGTTCCCATTCAGACTATCTTGGTTTCAGATACCACGTGAATATAAAGAGTAACAGATGGATTGAATTATAGTCACAAACTCCAATCCATTAGTACAGCTGTGAACAAAGACAGTGGCTTCATAACATACTGTAGGCATATTCAATACAAGAGTCCTCACTACTGCACATGTAACAAAAGGAATCTTTTCAGGGATGACTCAAGGAAAGCTGATTTTTGGTAAGCAGAACTATTGCTTTTATACATCAACACTGACTGAGCACTGTAAAGATTTGACAGATCTATATCACCTTACACAACCCTTTAAAAATTTAGGGCAAGACTCATCATTTGCATCTTTCTAGGTTCTATTATACTCCATCCCACTCCTGTGTGAATATGCTTTATATCCTGAGGCCTGGCTATCACTCTGTACTCTATTGGAAGAAGTGGGTTTATATCCACAAAAGCTCCTTCTAAAGTAAAAACTAGATAGTCTTAGTGCTGCTTTATTCCTCTCCCCTCCTTTTCATCCTATGAGATAAGAATCTGTGACATTGAAAAGGTATCTAAGAATTCAGTCCTGGGCTTTGTAGGGTTTTTTTGGGGAGAGGCTTGGAATTCCCTGTGAGAGGGCTTTAGTGAAGTACAGCATAAGATCTGCGTAAGCAAACAATTCTAAGTACCTCACTAAACTACAAAGCTTAGGACTTGATAGGATGAAGCCATGACAGTCAATGCAGTATCAAATGGCTTTAGTTGTATAGTACAGATACACTGTAAATGATTTTTTTTTTTTTTTTTACTGAAGGAAGCTTATCCCAGGTAGTCCAAACTAAACTTACTACTTCTGCTGTACTTTCTCTATGTAAGATCAGAGCATATAGAGCTCTCTGCAGTTCCAGCCTTTTGAAAGACAGATTGCGCTGACTACTGTGTGTCCTTCACAGATGATGGGAAAATGTAAACAGCAGTCCATCTGCATTTCCTTCCTCTCTTCCATCCCTCCCTCTCTTTTTGTAACATAAAAGCTAAATGACAAACTTTGGTATAATGGATGATTTCCAGAGGCTTTTCTAGAGAGTCAAAACACATATAAATGTTACATTTTACATGAGACATTGTAGAGGATATCTGAGAACATGCATCAGGTTGAGTTACAACAAGTACAATCTGTCACTCATTTTTAAGAAAAGTTGCAAGCTATCCAGAGCCATCCTATGTGTGTTTACTAACAAGTAAGATCCATTGTTTTCACTGGGGCTTCCTCTTTAGTTTGTGTGTTTTAGATTGTAGTGTTAACATAACTTGCTACATTGATTAACAAAAGTGTTAACCCCAGAATTCAATCCTCCTTCATTTATTTGTGCAGATAACATTGACTGTCCATTCCTGTGCAGCCTACAACATTGTGTCTTCTTACTTCATGTGCCAAATGGAATGAAAAAAACCAAAACACCAAAACTGAGATGGGTTTTTGTTCTGGCTTGTATGCAAAGTTAGATCTGAGAGTGAAACCTTTAGGGCTTCCCTTTAGCAGTAAGAACTACAAATAGAGTATGAAATTTTGGAGTGCTCACGAGGAAACTATCCCGAAGAGGGTAACCAAGATGGAAGGAGGTCTGCAAATGAGCTTTGTGAGGCACAGGGCGTGGCACAGAAAAGATTGAAAGGTGATATGGTAGCCATCTTTAAATATTTGAAAGAATGTCATGTAGAAGATGGAACAAGCCTGTTTGCTCCTATTCCAGAAAGTAAAATATAAACCAATGGATTCAAATTGTAAAAATAAAAATAAAGATTCCACTTAAATATTAGGAAGAACTTCTTGATTATAGGAGCTGTTCAACAGTAGACTGTATTGGAAGGCTGTGGACTCTCCTTTGGAGGTCTTTATACAGAGGTTGGATGGTAGTGTTTTGGGAGAACTTTAGTTGTGTATTCTTGCATGGAAGGGGGTTGGAGTAGAAAGCCCTTGGAGTCCTTTCCAACTGCAGTGGTGCTTCCACTTTTGCGAGGCTTGAGGACACAGAACCCTCATGAAAGTGGAAAAGCTGTGAATAATTCCCCCCATACTCCCCCTCCATTTCCTTCTAGGGTTCCCCCTTCCCATTCCCTTGCCATTTGCCCTGGTGTGAGTGCTTTCATTCTCCAGGCCTGCATGCTTCCCCCCTTCCCTTCCTTTTGCCCTGGCATTCTCCATGCCTGGGCAACAGGCAAGGGAATAGAGGGGGAGGCATGCATGCTTTCCCACACATTCACTTGCCTTTTGTCCTGGTGTTCTCTATGCCTGGGCAAAAGGCAAGGGACTGGGGGAAAGTGTGCTTGCCTTCCCTCACATTCCATTGCCTTTTGCCTCAGTGTGCATTCTCTGCACCCAAGCAAAAGGCAAGGGAATAGGAGAGGAAGCACTGCATACAGAGAGGGAAGGGACACACATACTTCCCCCCACCATTCCCTTGCCTTTTGCCCGGGCATGGAGAAGGAAGGCATATGTGCCTGCGCAAAAGGCAAGGAAAGGGGAGGAGGAGAATGCAGGGGAGGCACACATGCTTCTCTTGAATAATCAGATTTATGAAGGTCAAACCCTCAAGTGTGGAGAGAGGACTGTATACACTTCTATGATTCTGTGAATACATATTCAGCTATTTGCTCAGTGCCTCTATATATATCTCCCAAACTTCCTATTTTGAGTAACGCTATCTGTATAGGATTCCCAGAGCTGTGTGGGCTTCTAGGCATGTTCAGGCAAGCACAAGTAGAAAATCTACTTTTTATTCAATATGTGAAAAGTCAGGGAAGAAGAGGAGAAGGATGTTATGGATGGGGCTTGGATCCTTATCAGTACCTTCCCCATGTTTGGCTGTCACATGAGCATATTCTATGGGTGTACAGGGACTTCTGTCAAGATCACATTTGGCTCTGTGTCATTTTTATGAAGCTGTCATATTTTATTCAGCACATATAATTGAACTGGAGTTAAGCAATCATGAAAGAGACAGGAAGCTCTTTTTATTTCTAATCAACATAATGAAAAGAACCAAGAGCAAATGCAATTTTGTTTGTTTGTTGATAAAGCAATTTGTCTTTTAGGTGTTCCCCATCATGTACTGACAATGAAAGAGTGCGTAAGAGGTAGGCACAGCTGTCCCCTTCAGGTCTTCAATGGTGACCCGCATTTATGAATTAGTGAGAGGACATGTTTAATTATCATCTCTGTTCCATATGGTTGTTATTTGAAGAAAAGCTTAGTAACATCAAATGGCGGTCAGACAAAGGCAGGTAGATTCCTGTCTAGCCTGCTGAGTCAGGTCACAGTAGGTAAGCTCAGGGCAAGAAGACTGAGGCCTAAATTATACTGTTTGTTCCAAGTAGAGTAGACCCACTGAAATAGTAGGATTTATCTTTGTGCTAAATCATCATCCAGCAATTGATTCAATATGTTTATGGACATAAATCTTCAATTTGGTTCAAGACGATTTCAAGCTCTTCTCTTAAGCAGTGATTATGAGGTACAAGAACAGCTACAACAGTCCTCAGATTGCCTGGAGGTGACCTTGGAGGGTTCAAAAGGATCCTGTGAAAGGATCCTTGGATGGACCAAAGAACTCCTGCCAATTCCCAGAGGAAGAAGAAACCTGTGGTGTTGGTGGCAAAAGAAACAGAAGCAATGGTATGTGGGTCTAATAAGATCTGAAGAGATGTGCTACTTCCCAGCAGTTAAGATTCTTGATGTAACCAGAGAACTAGACATGATAGCCATGTTTAAATAGTTGAAGAGATGTCATGTTGAAGATGAAGCAAGTTTGTTTTCTGCTGTTCCGGAGACTAGGACATGGAGCAATGGATTCAAACTAAGGAAAAGAGATTCATGTAAACATCAAGAAGAGCTTCCTGATGGTAAGAGCCATTCAACAGTGGAATATGCTGCCTCAGAATGTGGTAGAGTCACCTTCTTTGGAGGTTTTTAAACAGAGGCTGGATAGCCATTTGCTGGGGATGCTTTGAGTGTGTCTTCCTACATGGCAGGGGGTTGGACTCAATGGCCATTGTGGTCTCTTCCAGCTCCATGATTCTACAATTCTATAAGCTGACAAGACTCATCAAAGTCCACTGCCAATTACACCTTTCTTCTGATACAAGTGGGAACAAATGATACTGCAAGAAACAGCTTTCACCACATTGCAAGGGACTATGAGACTCTGGTAGCTAAAGGAACATCTGGTATAGATTAGTAGTTCAATATTGTCTCTTTCTCTTTTCCTTCCTTCCTTCCTTCCTTCCTCCCTCCCTCCCTCTCTGCAGTCACTAAGGGTATAACTACATAACATTGTTTGTATGTGTGCCTTCGAGCAGCCTGTCAACTTATAGTGATCCTATGTATTTCACAATGGTAAAATACAACTGCTATTTTACAGTGGTACTGCAGTAGTAACATAACAAGGGACTTCACTGCTTTTATGATGGAATTTCTACAGTTACAAGTGTGTATGGCCACTCTACATAGGTGTCTTTTCTATCGCAGACCTGCAGCTTATCTCATTCTGGTGTGTGTGTGTGTGTGTGTTCAAGAAACTATTCTAGTTACTTTTGAATGGTGAGAAAATAAAGCATTGCTTTAAAAATTGTAATTCTGATGACAACTTACTACTTTGGGGCCCTAAAACTAACTATAAGTAACTTTTGAAGCTGTTATCTGTACTGTGTGTGCAGATGCCATGTCAATGCTAGTATATGCGGTCATGTTTACTCACTCCCAATAGATTATGTAAGGCATCTTCCTGAATACAGGTGATATCATACACATTTCATAAAGCGTGTTTGTCATGCTAACTCTTCATATTTTTAGCTATATGCCTCAGATTTATTTGTCTTATGGATTTAAGTAAATCTATGGATAAAGAAACCCATGCAGAATCAAGAGTGGTACAAGTTCTGTTCAACTTAATATAACTATTGCTGTGTGCTACATAAGGACAGAGGTAGAATTTTTTTTGGCTATGTTCTTTTATAACTTTAAGGGCTCTAGCTCTGCATGACATAAATATAACAAATATACTCCTGGTAGAAAAACATTCACTTAGAAGGCTGTAAAATGCAAGGTTGTTAGTTCGCCTTGTTTAATGTCAGTGTTTCTAAACTCCACGAGAAGGAATTTTGTTGATGGGTTATAAACAAGAGAAAAATAGCTCCATTTAGATCAGAGCTATTATATTAAAAACTGCTGTAAAGCATTAAAGTCATGTCTCAGTAATTCCAAGCAATAGTCCTTTTAGAGATGAGAAGAAGATGAACTTCACGACCAAGGTTCATTGCAGAATTTGCTTTTGAAAAATATATGCAACTCAAAAAAGAAGTACATGGCATAATTTGCAAATGCATGCCATAACAGCAAAATAACATCTTATGAGCTATTTTGATAATTAGTTACTAACTAATTAGTTATGAACTGTGCTGTAAAGGCAGGGCTATAATCTACTATTTTTCAGTATAACATGATTTCTGTCTGTGATTCATTACTATTCAGTCTGAGTAATGGGAGGAAGAAGAAGGGTCACATCAGTGGTAGACTTTTTATGGGATGTGATACAGCTAATGAGCAGAGGAGCTAACAACATAGAAAACAGGAGACGAAAAGAGATAGGAAGAGACATGTTAAAAACGTCAGCTGCATTAGAGACTTAGGTTAATTGGAATTAAAAAAAATTCTATTTTGCCCAAAAATCTGCCACACAGAGAGAGAGTCAATGTAAGTGGAAGTGGCTACTCCATACAGTGAAACAAGGCATGTACTTGGACTGGCTGGTTTGATGTGAGCTGTGCTAAAAGGAGGATTCTCTGCCTGCCCAAGGCCAGCTCAAGCTTGAGACTGAGAGAAATTATTTTGGGGAAAAAGATGTTGGGAAGGAAGATGGATTGAGAGAGTTGGAGCATGTGTCCAAAGCTTTTGTGTGCAACGCACACAGAAATGGGTGTAGTCGGGAGTGCAGGAAGGGTAATCTACTCAGAATTATATGATCAGAGATAAGGGGAACCACAGAGCTTTCTCCCTGTATTTTTCAATGAATAGGAATAGTAGCAACAAGATGGTAGTAAAAAGAAACGCAGCAAATTATGTTCTGGACTGCAGTAACTATAACAAGAAGTGTCCTGTTGAGTGACAGAGTAATGAGTATCATAAGCAGTTGAAGCTCTGTTCCACATCACTGTGCTCTCAGAGGAGATTCTAATTTTCATACCATTGTGCTCAGTACAAGAGTCCCATGTAACCCAATCGGGCCAATAACCCCCAAGAGTTGCCCACCCCTACTCTAAAGTCTTCCTTTCTGAGGCACCTAACTCACTCTGATTAATGACAGATCTAGCCCTGCTGGGTCAGGAGATGGAACCAACAAGTTAATGTAGGTGCCCACAGATTGTGTGCACCTACATTAACTTTTTGGTACCTTTTTATCCTTTGGGGCCTTTTAACATATTTCTACTCATATGTTTAAACAGTTTTATCTCTGATATTTTAAGTTCTTCTCCTGCCCTTTTAAACTGAAATTATTTGTTTTAGTATCCTGTTTCTGTTTTGTATGGATTTTGGGGTGATTTTATTTAAAAACATGTGTTGCCTAGAGAGCTACAAGTTCCAGCTGACTGTCAGATTATTTCAGAGAAAGGCCACACCAGTATTTCTGTACTGAAAAATAGCCTCACAGTGGCCCCTCAACATTCACAAGGGTTCAGGCAGTTGTGTAGGAACATGGGGGCAGGGGGGGTGATTCACCCCAAGCGTCAATGTTTCTGGGGCATCCCGGCCCATAGCTACGCCTCTACACACCATAGCCACATACCCCACACAGTGGCCATGCCCCTCACACCATAGCCCCCTCCCCCCTCCACACACTTGAAGCTCTGCCACTGGGTTCAGGGTGCAGAATCCTTGTGAAAGTCCGAAATAACATGAACAACTCCCACCTACCTGAGCGAGTGCTCCCTGCCATTCCCTTCCAGGGCTTCCCCTTCCCATTCTCTTGACTGTGTGCATATGCCTTCCTTCTCCATGTCATGGACCAGGAGTCAGCTTTTCCAGGAGAACAGCAGCCTCAAAGTAGGACAAGCAGGTGTAAGTGTACCAGGAGCTAGTCAGGCTGGGATGAGAGCCAGGTGGCTCCAACCTTTATTAAAAAGGCAGTGGTCCAATGCCAGAAACAACTTGTGTGTTTGCTGTCCTTATTTCTGTGTGCTTCAGATTCTCTGACCCTTGGACTGTCTGACCTTGTTGACTGCCAGATTCCTGAATTCTTGGACTGACTCTTGACTACACTTCTGCTCAACCCTGAACACACAAGCCCTGCTTGACTGCTAAGCTGTTTCAGTTTGTCTGCTGAATGGTCTTCTGTTATCTCTGCACTCCGTTGCCTGGCAATGGACAGGTGGCACCTCTGCACTTGTGCAAAAGGCAAGCAAATGGAAGAGGGGAGACCCACATATGGAGAAGGAGCATGTGTGCCTTTCCCCCATTCTCCCTCTCCAATTCCCTTGCCTTTTGCCCAGGCACACATGCCTTCCTTCTTCTTTTGGTGCATCTCCCTGGCTGAGTTACAGGGGGTAAATCTGCTCATGGATGGATGGAAAGATTTCCTTCTTATGTTTTTTCAGTCTTTGCTGTTAGTTGTAGATGTCTGTGATTTCTAGTAAATTCCTCTTGGTTGATCTCAAAAAAACTAAAAAAAAAAAAAACTGAGTGAGAATTTATTTTTTACAGCAGCTGAAATCTTCCAGTTCTTCTCACTGTTCATACATCAGTAACCAGAATATCATTTCCTGTTTTTAAATCTGGCAGAACATTGCTATGAGTCTTTTGCCCTTCTGTCTCATTCTCTAACTTTTCTCAGACCAGGCCATTCTTAGGATTTGAGGATCATATTAGAACAGTGCCCTGAGATAAATACCTAACTCAGCACTAGATCTGCTTCACATGATTGTTCTCTTGTGACATTCTATGAATTACTGTACAATTTCTGTATATAAATGGGACACAGTTGACTATACCCAGAGTTTAAGAAGGTGAATTTTTTTAGACTAAAACTACCAGAATCCTTATCAGCATGGGAATTCTGGGAATTGTAATCCAAAAAGTAACATTTCAAAGTTCTGCCTTCACTTTATCTAAGATGACATTTCTTCTAGATTCTAGGAGGGTTTTTTTTAAGGTATAGGTGGATGTGGAGCAGAGAATCTGACAGTACAATTTAGTTTTCATATTAGAACAGTGCCCTGAGATAAATAGCTAATTCAGAACTAGATCTGTGTCACATGTTTGTGTGTTTGTATATTTTCTTTTTAAAAAAATGCTGTAGTGATTTCAATGGTATTATCAATGGAGGAGGAGGGGGGAATTAAGAATGTTCTACTTATATTTAAGAGCCACTATAGTATAGTAGTTGGCATCCAAGACCGGGACATGAGAGATCCAAGATTACATCCTCACCTAGCTGTGAAAATCACTGGTTAATCTTGGGATAATCACACTCCCTCCTTCACCTGACCTACTTCACAAGATTGTTTTAAAAATAAAGTGAAGAAGTGGAAAACAATATTGCTACTTCAAGCACGTTGGAGGAAAGGTGATATGCAAATATAGCAAATAACAGTTATATCTTCAGCAAATCATTTCTGTATAGAGCAAACAGATGGATATATACTATTCTTGTTTATCTTATACATAAACTCAACAGCTAGTTCCAGCTAGACACATCCATTGAATCAAGCGCTGCCTATTTATACAAGACAATACTGAGTCAATATTGATTCAATAGTCTGATGTAGTTAGCACTAGTAATTGGATTGATGCTCTACTGTCCTTTTTGTATCAAAATTCAGTATTCAAAACTAAGGGTAGAAAATTTTCCACATTTAGTGAATCAAATAGTTGGTATCATTTTTAACAACTGGACATAAATGACACTATTTAATGACATTTTAATCTCAGGTTGATACATATGGGTCAAATCTAACTATTAGTCTTCAACTAGAGTAAATCTGTTGACTCAGTGGGACTCACATGAGTGTTTACTTAATAAGTCCCACTGATTCAATGAGTCAATAATTGGATTTGCCTCATGGTTTTTCTATACTTCATCCTCACAGCAACCCTAATAAGCTATATTGGTGTGGGGCCTACTGACTAACTTGGTTAACCAGTAACTTTCATGACTGAGCGTATACTCAAATCTACTTTCCTTGATCTAAGTCCAGCACTCTAACCAGTACATCACACTGGTTTTCAATGACAGATCAGCCTTGTTCAGATGTTCTTAATCCTGTAAAGAAAATGGTTGTAAACTCTTTCACCTCAAGGGCCAAATTCAATTTCAGAGGTGTTCTTGTGGGTAGTGGTTGAAAGTTGCCAGGATGTTTTACCCAATGGCTCTCACTACTAAAAACTAAGCCCTTCAGGATGCATTTCAGACTCTTAGATTGAAACAAAACAAAACAAGACGTCACTTGGAAAACCACCAAATGATAGAGTTGTGTAGAATGAATGATGGTTATCTGGGAACCCAAGACGGTCAGTTTCAAGGCCCACGGAACTACACTCTTGATGTAAAGTATACATTTGAGGAGGAAAAATAAATACAAGTGTACCAGCAATGCCTGGCCACCACTTTAATTTTTTCCCACTTGCAGAAGGTGACTTCCTGAAAAGGGAAGATTTTAAAGAGTTTAAAATGGCAAAGAGAGCATCCATAGACAGAAGAGGCTCTGGTGTTTAGAAAGTCATTCCCAAGAAGTAGAGAGTAATGAGTATGACCATGGACATAAGAGAGCAGTGTTAGCATGCTTATCTCTCTTCCTTTTTTTTTTTTTGTATGTATAGAAGTTCTGTCTTCTATTTCACTTTCTTTTTTATACATATTTGTAATGAAATCCAAAAATTAGCTGATGTAATCCTGGACAGAATCTGAGTCCTGCTTCTAATCATTCAGACACTAAACAATGTCATGGAGCAGTTGCCTCTTAAAGAAAGTCGCTCTTGCTTCTTGCTGACCTTTCAGAGTACATACTCCTTTCCACAATATAACTTAAACCATATCTTTTTAATGCAATATGTCTGTGTAATCATACTACCCTGCACTTTTTTGCCATCAAAAACACAACAAGGGAATCTTTTTTCATGGTATGACACAGTCTGACTAGGTTTTGCGTAGACTTGTAACAGGCTTAGCCCTCTGTTTTCAATTTCGGAATGGTCCGTATATTCTTCATTTGGCAGTAATAACAGTCTGGTTTATATCACAACTTAACTTGTATAAATCACTGTTGTTTTTTTCAATTTATTTTGTTACTTTTAAAAGAATTCAAGCACACTGTACATATTACTTTTTTTCCCCTTCAGACAAGGTGTCTGGCTCCTATACTGTTTACATTAAATAATCCAGTGGTATCTAATGTGGGAGGAGGAATGTCTTCATGTCTCTTCCCCCTCCTCCCCCTCCCCTCCTCCTTTTTTTTTTTTTAAAAAAAAACACAGTTCCCAATAAGAGAAAAGTATCCTTAAATATAGCTCTTCATCGACCACATCTTTGTATTCCATTCTCCAGTGACTTGACTCTGACTCAACTCGGCAATAAATGATGCACCTACTTGACTCCACTCAAGACTTGTATATTTTTAGTGACTGACTTGCTGCCCTTGGTTCAGTAACATAACACATTCATCCAGAAACCTTTTGACTTTGAACAACGCTTCCATCTCTTTTTACCTACTAGTCACATAACAATCTGTCTCAAGCACAAAGTATGGGTGCATTTCTCAGAGGGGAACAGCAAACAGCTTAGGCAATGGGCTTGAGGTGGGCTTGACATCTGCTTAGCAGCTTGTCTCCACTGCATATTTGGGGTCCTTCTAAAATGTTTCCTAAGAGCAGAAGACAAGACTCACCCCCAGAGTGCAGGGTGCATTTCTCAGAAGGGAACAGCAAATGTATTAGACAACGGGCTTGAGGACAAAGGATCCTTCCTTTTAAAGCTTTTGAAGTTTCAGTAATGGGGAGTAAGAGGGATCCTATTCCGCATTTCTGAAAAATCCTCCAGCTTCAGAAATGGAAAGTAAGAAGGATCCTATCCCCCACTTCCAAAGCTACAAATGGAAAAATCACCAATGTGGAGGGCTGACTCTGCTTTAATTATTAAAACTGGCTTTATTCTACTCTGTCCAGAGGATTATAGGTTGGAGTATAAAGTTGGCTTTCAGACTTGAGACTTGAAAGTATCTTCAAGGACTTGAGACTTGATTTGAGACTTGAAGGTAGAGACTTGACTTGAAACTTGGAGTAAAAGACTTAAATACATCACTGCCATTCTCTCAAAGAACTCTTTGGTTAGAGGTGATCTCTTCAGTGTTAATAATTATTGTTTTTGATCATGTGATTTTGAAACAGTTCAAAAAAGAGAGTAAATTTTAGGAGCTCTACTAATTTGTGTCTCTTCTTAGAAGACAAAGCTAATCTCACTGCAGAATGGAAAGGCTTCTAGAATCATAGGTGGCTAGATGCAAACTACATGACATTCCTTATGGAGGCCTCCATTTGCTGCATTTCCACAAAGCTCACTAGAGAGGTTTGAAGTACAAATGACCACAAAAGGTAAGCTGTTAAATTAAGGTGAATTGGTTCTATCAGTGATGTTTTCCCGGAGCAATCAAGACCTTTATAAAGAAAAAGATATTTCCTATTGAAAAGTTAGCACTAGCTTATCTATAGAAAACCAATAGATTAATAGTGAAACGGTGAAATAGCAGAGTATATCATTAGAACTGCATGGTTGCTGAATGGTTTTCCACTCCTGGTGCAAACATGGGTTGCTGACATCAGCAAAAACAGCTAACCAATCAAAAATTGTGGACCTGCATGTTCTGGTCAAGGTGTACATTCTCATTCTCTCTCTCTCTCTCTTGCTTTCACACACCACTGCTTCCATTAGAATATCACAGAGTTTACCAATAATGGTGGGAATTCCTCATTCATCCTAAAGAAACAGCATATGATTTCCTCTAAGAAATCATTTCATTTGCCACTGCTGGATTTACCAAAGAGCAACAAAAAGCAAATCTTCAGCAGTCTTGGAGTCTGTGGTATAACAGACTTTGTTACTGTGTAAGTGTTATCATGTAAAAGAAAAGACTGTAATAAATACATCAAAATATTTCTATTTTATAGCGGAATTTATAAGTCTCTAGGGCCACAGTTTACATTTTTTTAAATTGGCAACATGTTCTACTTTTAATAGTAAATGTCAGAACCGGGCAATCTTTTGCCTTCAGCTATAAAGCAAAAGAATTTGTGCTTTGTTTTTAATTTTATTTAGGTACAGTACAAACTGACCTTAGAGCCTACACTCATTTCACAATAGGGATGAATGAACTCAGGACATGTTTTCTTAGGGAACTCATAAAAAGTAAATTTCCATGCTATTTAATTGTGGCTTAGCACAGGAAGGTTAAAGGTGCTTGTCCCAAGGCGTGTAGCTGTGATGTGTCCAAACTTCCCAAATAAGAATTCTGGCCTCTAATAAAATATTCCTTCAATCCCAGATTTTAGCATTGCAATAATTTAAAGCTTCAGCCCAGCACTTAAAAAGACAGTTTAGGCTTCTGAAGGAAATGTCAGACAAAGTTACCAAGGGAATGTGAACATAGCAAATATGAGTTCTAGGAGTGAACAATCTGCAGTGTCTCACTCTCTTCAAAAGTAGAAATTTGGGGATGGAATGAACATTTTATTTGGGGAAGACAATTTTTATTTTGGTGACAATATCCTCACCTCCACTTCTCACTTTCCACCAAACAAACTTATGCTATTATTTTTTCAATCAGTGGTAAGGATCTGCATCAAAAAAAGTTCCAGGTTCAGCATGATTCCTCTCTGAAAATCTAGGGGATCATTATCAGTTAGTGAAGAGAGAGGTGAACACTGTGGGGAATCAGAGATTATTGGACTGTACTTCTCACCATCTCTCAGTATTGGCTATGTTAGTTGGGGAGATGGGAGCTGCAGTCCAACAATGCAAAAGCTCTAGGTATGAACAATTTTGAGTGAATCTGCAGTGCTAGAAATTGAGATGCTGAAGAAAATTTCATTGGGGGAGCACCCCAAATCTGGGAACCCCAGTTATGGAACTCCCTTCCCTTGGAGGCCTGATTGGTATCAAGATTCCTGAAGTGTAGGCAACAAGTAAAAATGCTATTATTCATGAAAGATTTGGGGGCCTACATGGTTTTAGAAGACACTCTCCCTTGTACATGATTTTAATTAATCTCAAACTATTTTGAACTATTTGAAACCTCTTGGTCTGTCTTTTAATCTGATAATTAATATGCTTTTGCCTGGTAAAATTATTTTCATTATTTATACTCCTTTAAATTTGTTAGCGTGGTTTTATTGTATACTGCTCAGAGATTTTTGAATAAAAATGGGACATAAATATTTTAATAAATAATCAATGTCTTGAAGGCCACAATTTGCCCAACTCATGATGCAGACAATACTAAACTAGATAAATGATCTGGTGATATAAAGCATCTTCCTATGATTTTCTCTTTTCTCTTTTAATGCAGTTCAAGATTTAATATGAGAAAATCAGGACAGGGAAGGAAACAATGATGGACAATGAGATACATGCCACCTATATCATGTTAGACATTGTAACACACATTTAGTTCAGAGTTCATTGCATTTCTTCATATCTGACTGCTTTTTTCCTTTATCCTTGGGTTTTAAGATTTTTCTTCCTATATTGCAACTTTATTTTTTTTTACTGTTTTTATGCATTATTCACCCATTCCCCCACTGACAAATATGTATTTCCAGTTTTTGATTTCATTTTAAAAATGCATTGCTTTGTTTTGACTTCATTTCTTTGAAATATTCTGTAAGCCTTCCAAAGGTGTGAATTCTAGAGGTGAGATAAATTTCTTCTTCTAACAGGTCTCATGAAAAGTAAAAACACTTTTCTCACTGAGATGGTCAAACCCAACAAAATTATTTTCTAACTCTATCTACAGGAGATAGTACGGAAAGCTGTTCCCCTCCCTCCCCCAGAGGATTAGAATACTTTAGAACATGGGAATTTGTGTGGCTATCCGTTGTGCCTTTCTGATTCTGACAAGTGTGTGTGTCTGTGTGTGTGGAGGGGGGAGAATTCTCTTAATGCAAGCACTACTGAACTCTGACTTGAAGTGAACTGCGTATGAACACCTGCCACTCAATTAAAAGCAAGGAATAAATGCTTTCATGGAATACTACACTTAATCACAACAAATAATGTACAATAGTTCTTAATATTTCCTTATCTAAAAAACAAAATAAAACAATGTGCCAGTCTGCTGTTTGCTTGTCTATGCTCCTAGCAACCATATTTAGGAAGCTGTTTTCAATGAAATAGTTTCCATCATATATACAGGTTCTTCTACCTGTATTTCATAATTTCAGTGCCTAGAAAATGAAGTATTTCACTTATACTGTATAGCATGGAGTGCAAAATGTAGACTCAGGTCATACTTTCTATTATAAAATTTCATTGTTTTAGCCTGTATAGCTGTAGGGAAGAAGATACCATCAAAAATAGGATGTTTTTAATGATATGATGGCTTTCTGATTTCTGATTTCCTTTATCTTCACGTTTGTGCTTTTGTATCAAAACTGTGCACACTCCTGTGCTTTGAACAGTTTGTTTACTTGCTATTATTCCAGTGCCCTGTGAAAATTTCCTTTTTATATCTAGCTAGATTTTTTAAAATCTAGAATCAGTTTTTTTAAAAAACAAAACAAAAACAAAACTATGCTTACACATGTTTTGTGTAAGTTTTTGAACTGATAAGAAGACCTCAGATTTTCTGGTTACTCAATTTTGTTTTATTAACACTGATCTTGAGTTTTTGTCCTTTGAAAGACATCTAAAAATCATTACAAAATAATGCTTTTAAATGAAGCAGCTTTTTAAAAAAGCCAAACAGGAATAAATGAAGGGACAGTAATTATTTTAACAATCCTAAACACAACAATCCTAAACACAATCCTTTCCATCAAACTCTCACTGTGTCCACTGAGGATTGCTCTTCAGTAAGTATATTTAGCACCACAGCTTTAAACACTCAAAGCTAGGTTAAAAGAGAATGTCAAAAACAATTCTTAGGTTATGAGAGAGAGCAAAAATTAGAATGAAATCAAAATGATGTGTTTAAACATTACCAAAGATATTTTTAGAAAGTTTCAAAAGAAGCTTGCCTGCTTTCAAATCAAGTCATTAAGAAAGAAAATAAACCAAAGCAAATGATTAAGAAACATTTAACAAAGACATAACAAGCATTTGATCTTACGCAGTCTTTGGCTAACTTTATTACTAAACATAGCCAGCAATCTTATATACAGAGGTGGTAAAAGTACACCCCAGGACTGCTCTGATGGCCGCCAGTCCCCTTACCAAAATATTTGTTTGGAAAATCTTAAAATGTCCACAAAATGTCCTCTAGGTGTTGTGGAGCAATTTTTTCCACATTCCTCCTTCAACCCAGCCACTTTAGGTCCAGGAGACTCCTTGTTTTTCTATGAGGAAATGACCTGGAAGTTGACTTCTAAGTCACTTCCTGTTACAAGAAAGGCCTATCCACAGCTTAAAATGGCCCAAGGGAAGAAATGGGGCAAAAGTGCCACCATACTTCCCAAAAATGGATTTGGGGGCATTTAGTGGCATATTTTGTTTTATTTTTGCACAGGAGTTATGGTGGTAGATGTGCCCCTCCCACATTTCTTTGTGGCCTAATGGAACCCCTGAACCCCCGACAACTGCCCAGTCCCACTATATACACTTCCCCGGGGAATAAACACCACTGAACTCAATAGGATTTCATGCTGCAAAACAGCAAGAGCCTATTCAGTTTTCCAGTACAACAACTGGAGGCACTAGACCAATGGAGACAAAATCATACTTCTGGCACAAGCAGCTTTACTGCAAAATAAGAATGTGCATTTATTTTATTTCCACAGCCAATAAAACT
Source organism: Ctenosaura bakeri (assembly GCA_948474755.1). NCBI lineage: Eukaryota > Metazoa > Chordata > Lepidosauria > Squamata > Iguanidae > Ctenosaura > Ctenosaura bakeri. The sequence continues at coordinate 210,262 of CAOLHI010002337.1, forward strand.
CTTGTGAAAAATTAGAAAGAAAAAAATCACCCCGTCTCATTTTGATTCCCAGCACCCATTCCTCTAAAACTTGGCAGGTTTTTTACTTAGAGGCCCACCATGATGGTATCAGTCACTTTCAGAACACTGCACAAGGAAGATACATTTCTTTTTTGAGTATCTTCAGAATGCACTTGCATAAAAATCCTGCACCTATTTCTATGTAACCCAGGAGCTTTTCTTACTCACGGGAGAAGCAACTATATCTACATTTTTTTCGAGATATGCCCTCCTCCCTAAAAAGCAAGCTATTGTTGGTTAACTATTTAAAAAGATCAGACCTCATAACCTATTTGTCTTAAACTTGACAGCATTGACCAATTCCTAAGAGTTTACTGAGCCTGACATTTTTTTATCTGAAACTGACAAATAGAAAAATGGGTTTAGATGGTTTTTTCCCCCTAATTTCTAATTACAGTATTAGAAATACTCTTGTTCAATACCAAAGCTGAATCAGTTAGCTTAAAAAAAAATCCAACCATTATCTGAAAATCTGATTCAGGATGTGACTGAATTTTGTAATCACCATTCCCCTGCTCCCCAAACTGACTGATCCATATACTGAAGAAGTGGGGGAACTTGAAGCCCACCAAATATTGTTGACTGCAAAATGTATCATGCCATGTTTTAAGAAAGATCTCTCCTGAGCCTAAAATGTGGCAAGCATGGCCAATGCACAAGGATGATGGGACCACAGGCTCTCTACATCTGATACAGGGTTTTGCAACCATGAATAAACATAGGCCATTTCTGCATGACACTCTTATAGTGCGATGATTCCACTTTCAACCTCCTATGGAATCCTGGGGTTTGCAGTTCCGGGAGGGGCCAGCTGGCCCCTCCAGGAACTGCAAACCCCAGGATTCCATAGGAGGTTGAAAGTGGAATCATCGCGCTATAAGAGTGTTGTGCGGAAATGTTCGTAGTTTTCTGTATATACCATATATCACTGACTGTTGCTTAGCTTACTGATCAGACAAGTTTAATTATCAGGTAGGTATTTGATTTCATTAAGATGTACCAAATTAATATTTTCAATTGCTAGAAATGTCAGGCTCCTGGAGTGTATTTTTTCCCTGTTTCATAGTGGAGCTCTATAAAAGAGCATAATATTGGAACGGCATTTTGGAAGTATTTCAGGTGACTTTTGGCAACAAAGTAACTTTTGATCCACTAACAATGTTACTGAATGTAATAGATGACTCATTTACAATAACAAAGAAGATGGCTTTAGCAAATGTGTTAGCAGCAGTGGAAATAATCTGAGCTCAACATTGGGGAACAGATAGAGTCTCTCTTTGCCTGAGTCACTGAAAAAAATGAGGAATTAACAATAGAATAGAATCCACAGATACTATAGAAAAAAGTTAAAAGTAATGTAATCTTGTAGAAAAACAACAGAAAGTTGCATAATTCCATTGAGACTAACAGATTTCTTATTCCATCAGTTTTTGTGGATTACAGTTCACTTAATCAGATACATGGAAGATGATCTAGAGGTGTCTGTACAGAGAGAGAGACACACACTGCAAGTGTGGTTGGGAATAGGATGTTGACATGCTGTCAAAGTGAAGACTGGACGCTAGAACTGTCATCATGATCATCATCTTTATTTGTATCCTCCTTTTTGCCCAATATTGGGCCTCAAAGCGGCTTACATATTAATACAATTTAGGAATATATAAACAGTATATATTGAAACCTTAAACTATAAAACAATTGAGACAGCTAAAAAATATGACTGATCATGGCAGTTATTAAGACATGCAATATATGATGAAGATGATAACAATGATGATTCTCTGTCAGGAGATTGTTCATCTGTTTCTGTTATTTCTTTTTACCATAAAAAGCCACTATAATGATGCCTTTTCCTACATGTTGCAATGTGCTAACATATATTGGCAGCTCTGACAAACTGAGCTTCATCAAATCCTTTCCTTATTAAGATGGTTGATCTTTATTTACAGCACTTTGACAGCACTTTTAACTGCCATGGCACCATCCTACAGAATTTTGGAATATTTAGTGTGGTCAAGCACTTAGTATTCTCTGCTTGAAAGCTTTACTCCGTTCCCCTGAATCATAGCACTAGAGCTCTGCAGCGGAGATCCCAAGTACCTCACCAAATTACAAACTCCAGGATTCCACCGGAGGGTGATATGGCTCCTCTAAAACAACCTTAGTTCTTTCTTAGCTTTTGCTGCTCCCCTGTACAGTGGTTGTGTTTGCTGCATAACCTACAACGGTACTGACTTGAGAAGGACAGGCAAATCAATCCTCTGTCATCCTAATTTTTCATTTGCTTTTAAGATGTCTCAGCTTCTCCTCCTCCTCCCACTTTCCCTTTTTGTACCAAGGTTACTTCAATTGCTGCAAACTGCGTTAAAAATGAAAAACTAGGTTGCAGTCAGTTAACCCAGGAGTGGGAGAGGAGAGAAGGGTAGAACCTTGCCCTTCACAGTAGGCTCAGCAAAAGCAAACTGTGGCAGCTTTTCCAAGAAGTTTTTTTCTCCCTCATTAAAACTTTTGTCATCTATACTATTTTCTGATTGTGCTTGACCACATGGGTTCTCTGTATCATCTGTGAAATTTTGGAGAGTATGCATCTATGTTTTGTTCCCATTCATCTCACAGGGAATATTTGGACAGGACATTACACCCTTTATAAAGTCAGTTCCTTAAAGTGGAGAGCACTTGTAAAATCCGCTTCGAAAAAACATCCATGCTCTTCTGAGAGAATGGTAAATTGAGAACAGAAGGCAAAGGCATTGCTTGTCCAAAGCAAAAATCAGTGCTCAGAGCATAGTAAGTGCCTTCTCCCAAACAACTCCCTCCAGCATTCAGTAGAGTTCAAAGTTATCTTCTTTACTCCCAGGCTTACATTGCAGCTTTTCTCTGTGTGATTTCTATGAAAATGCTATTGATTCCATATGGCTGGCTAGACTCTTGAAGGTCTCCTTGCTTCAGGGTAGTGGGCACACATTCAACTAAAGTTTTTCCATTAATATTTCTTATTGATCAATGGATTCCTCTATCCAGAATACCTAGAACACTGGAGTTGCACCTATAGTATTTTTGTGCCATGGGATGGTTCTTTTTTTGTTATAGAAGTTTGCATAAATACATAGGTGGCTCAGCCACTCACCAGCTAGACTTTCTTTGTTTCACTTGAACAGAAGACGTAGCTCTGAGTTATTCCTCATACCCAGAGCTTGGAGAAGTTCCTGTTTGAACAGTGAGTTCAGAGATCATGCTGGCTGCATGGTCCTGGAAGTGATAGTCCAAAGACTAGCTTTTCTAAGTCCTGAGTGTAGAAATGAATTTACATGAGCCCACTTGGGCTGGTCTTCTGTGTATGTACCGGAATACATAAAAAGTTCTGGATCAGAGAAGTATTTCTAGTCTAGCAATCATGTCTATGAAACTGCCAGTTCAAATTATTTGCCCGCATAGCCCAGCACTACCTGATCTGACTAGTAGTAGCTTTCCAGATCTCAGGGACTGATCTTACTATCATCTATCATCCACTAAGTGGAGATACTAGGGACTCATACCATCCAACATTTCACACATGGAAACTGGGACGCACGGGGCCAAGCAACATGAGAGTGTGGTCAAGATGGCACAAGTTATTAATGAGGAAGAACACATAAGCCAGAAGAGACTACAAAAGTTTGCTTTTGCCTGAGCAAAAAAAAAAAAAAAAAGCAAGATTCCACCCTTTTCTCTCTTTTCTCCCTGCTGAGTTAACTGAGTGCAAACTACTTTTGTACTTTGAACTCAGTTTCCAGCAATGGATGCTAGTTGAGGAGAAAGGAGAAAGTGGGAGGAGAAAGAAAAAAACTAGGACATTTTAAAAGTGGCTGAAAAAGTGGAACAATCAGGATTGTCCCTGCCAAATGAGGACAGTTGAGTGGTATGGGAATTGAACCCCTGCCCTTCTGCATGAAAAACATGTGCTCTGCCATTGGGTATATTCCATCCAATGAGACTGTAGAATATGCCTATACAACAATTCATACTTCATCTTTCCTGTATTATTTTTTTATTTGTTGTTGTGTGCCTTCAAGTCATTTCTGACTTATGGAGACCCTAAGGTGAACCTATGCCACCATTTCTTTGGTGAGACTTGTTCAGAGGGGGGTTCCCTTTGCTTTCCTATGAGAGTGACAAAATGTGACTTGCCCAAGGTCAGCCAGTAGTTTCCATGGCTGAGTGGGGATTTGAACTCTTGGTTCCAGAATCATAGTCCAATCCTCAAACCACTACACTACACTGATGACTGTGATACTTTTCTTAATCCCTTATGCCCAAATAGGCAAGATCTATGTTTTCCAAGATATCTAGTAAAACCACCCAGAACTTCACCAAATAATAATGATTGTTGCTTTGTACTATTTTGTTTATAGTCTTACCTATATTTCTAACACTTGCTGAAGACAAGATACTATGCAGTTCTGTAGAATCACTAAAGTAATTTGCCACTACTCTGAATTATCTGATGACCAATAACATGAACAATTAATACTACTGCTTAGGTCACTTGTTTCATCAGTAACAAAGAACAAGTCATTTCTAGAATAGTAAACAGAGGTTGGCATCTCACCTCTGGGGAAAAAAATCCTACAACTACAGTCCTAGCATACATTATACACTGAGAAAAGCTAATCAAACCACTTTTGCAGCCATTTAAAACTGTAATACTCAAGACATAGTTGAAGTAAGAGCTTTCATAAAAGTACAAATCTAGCCTAAAAGGAAAACTTGAAAGTCTGTTGGAGGGAGAGAGAGAATGGTAGAAATGAAATATGTGTAATCCCACTGAGATCTCAGAGGAAGCTGGAGAAAGATAAGACACAACACCAGTTTCGAAAGGCATGTGTTATCTGTGATCTTGGAATCCAAAGAAGATTTGTGTCTAACATATGGTGGATGGTTTAAGTTTAATCTTGTTACAATTTATTTAAAAAGACATCTTGCTCTAGTCATTGTATTGGCCCTTTTATATTTCTGTCTACACCCACCAGCCCACCATTAGTTGGAAAGCAGCATAATATTGCAAGCAGCTGATATTGGCACATGAACCTCCACGCATGATGCAAAGTTCATTCCAAAAACTGAAGTGAACTCACTGACTTTCTATTCTTTAGTCATATGCTGCTTATGAAGTGCCAGACTGAAGAACTGGTCTTTTCACTGAGTGATTCCAGCCTTTTTGTTTTTATTTACCAGGTTAGACTACAACTCTTGAGAACAGGGTGCAGTTCCTTGTTCAGCCATGGAAACCCACTGAGCAACCTTGGGCACATCACACACTTTCAGCCCCAGAAAAACCCATGATAGATTCACCTTAGGGTTGCCATAAGTTAGAAATAACTTGAAGGCACAAAACAACAACAATACCCAGAATAGTCAGAATGGTGGCCACTGCTGCCTTCTCCTCATTATTTATTACTACTCTACCTTTTTCTCATTAATGGGACTCAAGATGGCTTACAAGTTATAATTCTCTCTCTCTCTCTCTCTCTCTCTCTCTCATATATATATATATATATATAAAACAAACCATTAAACAACTTAATAGAGTTAGAATAATTTTAAATTTGTTAAAAAACAGAATAGAGAAAAAATCAACAAAATTACATACCATTATAAACCCACCTGCATTGATTCATAAAAGCCTGACCAAATAGGAAAGTTTTTACTTGCTGGATAAAACAAACCATCCTGGCCTTCCTAGGGAGGAAGTTCCAAAGTCTGGAAGCACCCACAAAGAAGGCCCTCTCCTTTGTTCTCATCAAACAAGGTAGTGGGACAGAGGGAAGAACTTCTCTCAAAGATCTTAGTGTTCAAACATGTAGGAAAAACATTTCCTACTCATGTAAGAAAACATGGTCCTGAAGTATGCATATAACATCTATATCTTTCCCTTTTCCCAGATTCTGGCAGACACAGTAACACGGTTTCCACTTTCTAACCCCATATTTCCTAATATTAAGCAAAGATCAGGTACAAAGGTACTATCAATGGGAATGGGGGAAATGGACACAGATTTGTTCTGCTTTGCCTGCCCCTACTCTGTCATTGGCCCTGCCCGTGTCCTTCATCCTATAAACCACCTTCTGCTGGAAAGAGACCACTAAGACTCTTCCCAAATTGGAATTTTGCCCCCAAACCAAAATATATACATTAAATTTTTTTTAAAACATTCTCCAGCAAAGGGTGGGCACATATTCTACTAGAGAGGAGAATCTTCAGTTTGAATCTTCTATTCAAGGACTTTCTAGCCCCACTTCTTTGCAAATATAACCATAAAAAGGGAAATCAGGGACTGAAGTTGCCCATCTACAATTAGCACCTAGGCAATAGACTGGGCTGGCCTACAGGACACCCGGTGATAGTCTTTCCTAATCTCCACTGTGGTGAGACATATTGCACTTTTATTTAAACTAAAATAATCATTATAAATTTCATTTTTTATGTATAAACAAGCACATGCAATGCAATTTACCCCAGTGTTCTCTTTTTAGTTATGCATTTATTTTTTCTGTTTATGATGTATAACCAGTCTCCTTATGATTTTTCTAGCTGTCCTAATAGTTAGTCTGACATATGTTACTCTTCTTATCCTGGTTTAGCTCTCTACCCATTCCCCCAGTGTTACAAGTAGAGAAAACATCTGTGTGCCTACAGGAAGCAACAGAGGTAGAAATAGCTAGTTAGGGTCTCCTGGAATGCACCTGCTTTGTCCTGCCTGTTCTATTGCTTCCTTGCCTGCAAGCAAATGTCCTAAAATTTGGCTTCCTCTCCTTCCTCCTTTTCCTGTGGTTTTTTTCCTTAGTCATGTAGCGATATTTTTGCCTTAGTCATACCAGCAAGCCACGTCCTTCTATTTCTATAGAACATGTAACTTTCTCAAAAAAAAAAAAAAAAATTCTCTTCACTTAACATGGTATCTGATCATGGCTTCTAATCTATCAATGTCTATTGTTGTTCTTCTTGTTGTTCTGTCCCTCCAAGTCATTTCCAACTTATGGCAACCCTATGGCATGGGGTTTCCTTGCCAAGATTTGTTCAGAGGAGGTTTGCCCTTGCCTTCCTCTGAGGTTGAAAGAGTGTGACTTGCTCAAGGTCACCCAGTGGGTTTCCATGGCTGAGTAAGGATTCAAATCCTGGTCTCTAGAGTCATAGTCCAACAGTCAAACCATTCTACCATGCTGGTTCAGTCTTCTGTTATACGGTTGCATTTTGCATACCCTCCAAATTTCACAGGAGAAAACTGGGACACAGGTGACCAAACAACATCATAGTACAGTCAAGATGGCAAAAGTTATTAAAGAAGAAGGACACTGAAGCTAGGAGAGGCTGCTCCAATTTGCTTTCCCTGAGCCTGTAAGGAAGGGCAAGACTCCCAGCTTCTTCTACCCTCACTGCTAAGTTATTGATACAAATGACTTTTGCAATCTGAACTCAGTTTGCAGCAGTGAAAGTAAGTGGAGAACAAAGGGAGGGAAATGGAGGAAGAGAGGAAAACTGGGACATTTTAAAAGCAGCAGAAAAAGTGGGACAACATAGGATTAATCAGGACTGTCCCTGCCAAAGTGGAGACTTTGTTTTTTGATCTTCCTAACTGTATGGATACTGTTTTTCTTTCTTTCTTTGTACTATATGTAGATTCTACACTTGTAATCTATTTAGATTTGACAGTGCTCTAACTCTGAAGCATGACAAGGCAACAGAAAGATTATCATCCTTGCAAAGGAAATAGTTTTCTAAATTTCAGCACTGAAGGGTTTTTCAGTCCTTGAATTGCTGCAGATTTTGTTATCTAAAATAAGATGTTTTCAAAAGCTTATACTTTTCCTCTCTCTGCTCTGCAGGATATTGCCATTTAAATGACACATTATATCAATTTCATGACCTTACAAGATCAGGTATTTTGGCATATACAGCTAATGTAGAACACTATAGGGCTTTGGCTTTGCTGTAGCAAACAAACATACTACTCTGAGGATAAATGCTGTATGTGACTTCTTGCTGTCTTTCCCAGCCATTACGAAAGATGAGAATTTTTTAAAAATGCCCATGCAAGTTGACAAGTAAAGAAACCTTCCTCATATCTGTGGATTATGATTTAATTCTTATCCCAAATTTTGTTTTTCTCTCAGTTCAAGTAACTTCCAGTATCTCAGCTTGACAAAGGAAAACATGCTTGAAGAAAAATGAGGATCTGCCAGGAGATAAAATTAATGGATTATCTAGTGTAAACAATTACTAGGGCAAGCATGGAAGTTGTGTCTCTTCCCCCATCCCTACATGAATGGTTTTTGGGTTTTTTTGGACCCTCCTGACATTGGCACCCGGGGTATGTATCCTACTTGCCCCACCCTAGATACACCTCTGGATAAGACACTTTAACACTGAAGTCCCCAATTCCATTTCTACATGATTTGGATATTTTTATGTTAAGTACATAAGCCACCACTGTTATGCTTAGTTAGGGCCTTCATCTCAGGCAACAGACTTTCTTGGGCCAACCCTAGGACATCTACAGAAAGAAAATATACAGAGCTATCGCAGGTACCAACCTGCCAAGGATAAATCCTCCAGTGCCTTCAAAGGCACTCCATTTTAGTGCTGGTGCTGTATACATACACACATAAGATTCTTCTACTGTGAACTGTCAATTTATTAAGTTGTTTGATTTATTTATTGATTGAATGATTGATATCTCACCTTTCTCCATGCAGATTCCAAGGCACCCTACAGCCTCAATTATGAAATACTATTAGTGAGAGGGCTGGCAGCATTTACCACCCACCCTGGCCTCACTTCCTAGCACTGGAGTAAGTAAAAAGGCCAGTGGTACACATGAGTACTGATACCTGTGGGACTCCTGCCTTGGCCAGCTGGGATACTGGAAAGGCAGATGCCCAGAGCAACCCTGCCACTCTGGCCGGAAAGAGCCTAGCTCTAGCCTTGGGAGGCTTCTCTTTGCCTGACAGGACTACCAAGCCTGTTCTACCACAACACAAAGCCAGCCCTCCAATAGGGAAGCTCACACAGATGCACAAAGCAGTGGGCTTTTTTGCCGGCTGGCCAAGGTCCCAACCATCTCGATCTGGTCTTGACACTAACCCAAATGCTAAGATATGCAGGTTGTGGGATGCCTGGATATTGCCCTTCATCTTTATTGCCCATCGGGAGAGGCGGGATATAAATAAATATTGTTGTTGTTGTTGTTGTTGTTGTTGTTGTTAGGCAACTAATGTTAAAAAAAAGCCGTGAAAAGTCAGTAACTGGACTACAGCTGCAAGAATTCCCCAGCTAATGTGTTCATTGGCCATGCTGACTGAGAGATTCTGGGAACTATAGTCCAAAAAGTATTATCTGTAAGCTCTGGTAGAATGTATACCATCTGCCCATAGTTGTAATAGCACTTTTGGCAAAGGAATCCTGTTTTACAGCCATTTCCTGTCAATGCTGGGCATCTTTAACATTAAATATTGAAGACAATAAAACCAATTTTTGGTAATGCTCTATTCTTAAATCAATTATTGTTTGGTATGAGCTGGAGTCCCCAAATATCAGTGTTATCAGGAAGCTCAGAGCAAACTGCAAGTTAGAGTCTACACAGAGAAGTCTACATAGAGTCAGTTGCTGGGCCCAAAAGCTTCGTAAGGCTGTGATGGTTAATATCTTTGAACTACAAACACAGCTGCTGAGCAACTTCCTTTTCATTTTGTTGTCCTATGGACTCTGACCCTTTGAGCTTTGTTTTAGTGCATGAGCCCAGCTTGCCATAAGTAATATTATTATTGATTACTTCCTGTTTTGAATAATTCAGTTGTTAATCTAATGTACTTTCTACCCTGACAATCACTCTCTCTCTCTAAAAGAAAAAAAAAACCTGGTTCTTCACAAGTGTCTCAGCTATCAGCTTGCCTTGTGTCTTTTTATGGCACTGTTGAAGAACCATTTGACATCATTTGGAATGGCTTAGAGCCAGCATTGCAGATAGGGTATAGTTTCTGTTGTGTTCTTTCAAGTCATTTCTGATTTATGGAAACATAAGGCAAACCTATCACAGTGTTGCTGTTTTGCAAGATTTGTTCAGAGGAGGTTTGCCATTGTCTTCTGGTGAGGCTGTGACGTGCTGAAGGTCACCCAGGGGATTACCATGGCTGAGCAGAGATTTGAATCCTGGGGTCCATTCATACTACAGAATTATAGTGCTATTATTCCACTTTAGCTCCCACGGTTCCATCCTACAGAACTGTGGGACTGGTAGTCTAGTAAAGCACTAGAGTACTCTGGCTGAGAATTCTAAATATTCCTCTCCAAACTGCCAATCACAGCATTCCACAGGAATGCAATCAAACTGGAATAACAGTACTACAATTTTATAGTGTGAATAGACCTCAGGTTTTCTGGAACCCTAGTCCAGTGCTTAGACCTAGTATACTACACTAGGGCCCTTTTCGCACACAGTTTTTTTTTTGCGCGAGGGCCCCTTGAGCGTCACGTGCATGGGAGCGTTGGTCCGTACGATGCACTCCCACTCATGCGACGCTCACGAACCTAAAGCGGGCTGCGCGCACATGTTTTTATTTTCAGCTCTAAGCTGAAAATACTGCGTGGTCGCGCAATGCTTGTGGGGCCCCCGTGCACTTACCTGTGTGCAGTGCACCAAACAAGCTGGCCCGGTTGCGCTTCCTCCCCCCAGTGCAGCCTACAGCTCCCAGACTGCGCTGCGGAAGGAAGGAAGGGGCGCTAGCGCGATGGTCACGCTACCAGGAAGCGACTTGTGGGACGAAGGAGAGGGGAAGCGGCAGTGTTCCGGATGAGGCTTTTTGCGTGAGACACCCTCCCCAGTCGCGCAAACGGGTAACGTGCGAAAAGCCTTTAGGTCTCATTGTAGTTGTATATATGCAGGGGGCAAAAGGAAGGCATTGCCAGCCCAGTAAGTATTCTGCTTCCCAAATGGAATTTTCTTTCAGTCCCCAAATATCTACCACTGCAGAGATATTGAAAATCATTCACACCTAGAACTTTTCTATTTTTTTTTTTTGGTGCATGCTCATATTCCCTTGGTAACTTGGCCTACCCTTTTCTTTAGATGTCTAACCTGTCTTTGTAAATGCTCAACTGAAGTTTTAAATTACTGCAATTCTAAAATTTTGGTGATGGAAGGAAAATTTCCTTGCAGGGGCAGAATTCTTATTTGGTGTCAGTGCCTTCATTTTGCCTCCCTGTCCCAGCTACATCCCTGCATAGAACTAAGCTACTTTAAGAAACAAAGAGCACATGCATCCAAAACTTCTCCAACATACACACTCAGTTGTGTGAGATTGTGATAATGGGGCTTCCCATTATCTAGACTTAGCTAAAAGGGGGACAGTTCCCTCTTCAGGTAAACCAAGGGTTAAGAAGGTGTTGGGATTAGATTACATTTTAGTATGTGGTCAGCATCATAGGTCATGTGGGTCAGCATCATAGGTCATGTGGGTCAGCATCACAGGTCATAGGGTGAGAACTGACCAATCAAAAAGGAAAGAAGTGAGCATCTTCAGGATGCTTCCAGATGCTTCCAAGGAGAAGTTATAAAACTTCTTGGAGGCCATGTGGCCGAGAAAGATAACAAAGAAGAACAACCCAGGAACCTCATGGAGGGGGGTTCTGAGCCAGTAGCAGGCTGCAGGCCGTAGGCCTCGCCTCCTGGCCCTTCCCTTTAGAACATCTAAGCCTAGGAACAACTGTGAGTAATTAGAAATAGTTATCTAGTCGCGTTAGGGACTTTTCTGTTATTTTGGAGGCTGGCTGATCTAAAGAATGTATCTGTGCTTTTATATCTGTTCTTTTTGTAACTAAGCGTGCCTGGGAGGAGGGAGCTTCCCATGTGTGGTAATTTGCCTTGTTTATTTGCATATCTTTAATAAATACTTTCTGTAAAAGACCCTGTTTCTCTCCTTCCCACGCCAGGCTAGGTAGACTGGGGTAAAAGGAAGATCCTTAAGCTTAGGGATGTACATGGTTGGACAGGGTCCCACTGTACTGTTCAAGTGTCCAGATAATTCATAATTCAGTGGGTGGTGGCAGCGAAGATGAATTAACAGCTCAAATTCATAACAGGCTGGAATATACATCCCAGCAGCGCATGGGTGGCATTTTCCAGCCTCACATGGGCCCTTTTTGCACTGAGGCTTCTAGCGCAAGCGGGGGAGGCCGGCAAGCGCAAGAAGGCTCCTCCGGGAGGCTGCCGCTTCCCCCTCCTTCCTTCCGCAGGCGAAGGAACGAGCGGGGAAGCGGCACCGAAGGAGGCTTGCCGCACAAGCCGCCCTCCCCCCGTGCGAAGCGGGAGACCTCGCGCCGGATTCCTCCCCCCGCGCACGCCGGATTCCTCCCCCCCGCGTGCGCCGTATTCCCCCCCGCGCGCGCGTGAAGCAGGCGACGTCGCGACCCCCCGTGCACGCGCGAAGCGGGCGTCGCGTCCGTCGCGCTAGCTCCCCACCCCGCTCCTTCCTTCCGCAGGGGCGGAGGGAAGGAAGCGCGACCCGGCCGGCTCCCGGACGCTCCGCACGAAAGGTAAGTGCGGGTGGGTGCCGGGAGCGTTGCGCGAGCGCAGGGTGATTTTCGCTTGGACGCGAAAATCAAAAAACCCGCGCTCGCGCCGCTTCAGCCCCGTGAGCCAGGCGGAAGTGGGAGTGTGTCGTGCGGAGCGACGCTCCCACTCCCACGAGGCTCACGGGGCTGTCGCGCGAGCAAAGGCCCGTGCGAAAAGGGCCGTGGTGGCAGTGGTGGGATGTGAGATTTCCAGCCTCACAGAGATAAATGGAAGCAGTGCCCCAGGATCAGTCCATTTTTCTTTCATTTTTGTTACCAGATAAAGCAATTCCTAGCATATCAGATCCTCAGTTCCCAGCATGCTCCTTGTGGCTCTGAGGAACAAATATTTTAAGGGAGCCAAGGCTCATCGCTTGACCTTCTCCTATGACCTGGTAATTGGTTTCCTAGTTTAAATGGTTAATATGTAGGTAATTTTTCTTGGGCTTGTACAGGATATTTTGCTACCTGAAGCAAAATAAAAATGCTTTGCCTGATACTGCCTCACCCCATTCCCTTCATCCTGTGTAGAGAAGTAGTAGCTGTACTTTACTTCAGCCCTGATTGACAACTTTTTCTACTTATGCAGCTGAAGCTCACAGTCTAATTTAGAAGGTGCAGGGCATGCTATTTGGCATACATAATGCTGTGCCCCCTAAAAAAGGGAAGCCAAGCTCTCAAGAGAGATGGCTATGGGCTACAGTTGTTGCTTGGCTCCAAAAGGAGACAGTTCCACTTAACGTGAGGTCTTACAAAGCAGAATGGGGTGGTATTTCCTTTGATCTGGAAAATCTAATTCTATGGATGCAGTCTAGGATTCATTAGCGTGTTTTTAATTTGATTTTGTTTTTTTGCCCATTCCATCATATTGCTTACCCACACTTAGCATGTGGTCTGTTATGACCTCTAGATCCTTTTAACATGTGTTCCTGCAGAGCACGTCATCACCTATCCTATATTACCTGTTTTTTTCTGCCCAAATGTATTTACCCCTGCTGAGATTCTTTTTATCTGTGTTAAGATGATTTTGGTTATTCTGACAGAGTTATGATGGTCACCTGTTATGATCATTCTGAATCAATTCTGGCTTCTGAGTGGTTAACTAACCCTACCAGTTAGGTTACATCTGCAAATAAAATTAACATGCCTTCTACTCTGTTACTGAAGTCATAGATAAAGATGTTGAAAAACTTGAAGGCTACATTTCTTACAAATTTATTTCTGACATTTGGGAGCTGTCTGATACTTAGCAAATGATAAACAAGTATTAACAAGGCTCAGTTTAGTTTCTGGCAAGTGGCTTTACTGGTGAACAAAATGTACTTTGCATGTACTCAGAGGTACATTTGTTTGTCCATAACTGAATAAGTTTTGGATTCTGCCCTGGAGCAAATTAAACCCCTTTGTATATTTATCTCTGACTGTCTCTGGGTAAAATAATAATTTGAACAATCCAAACCCTTCACTCAGCACCAATCCAGCTAAAGTATAGTGTAGATTTACTTGGTTTTAGCTGCTATATTGTAAGGTTTTACAGAATAAAATCATCATTATCACCACCAAAAGAAGAAGAGGAAGGCCATTTCCGCACTAGACTGTTATAGTGCTATTATTCCACTTTCAACATCCTATGGAATCCTAGCCTTTTCAGTTTAGGGAGAGGCTGGCCGGCCAAAGAGCTCTCTGGCTGAGAATTCTAAAGGCCCCTGCCTAAACTGCAAACCTCAGGATTCCACAGTATGTTGAAAGAGGAATAATGGCGCTATAACAGTCTAGTGTGGAAATGGCTGAAGAAAAAAAAGGAAACTTGGTGAATTTACTGTAGTTCTATCACAGCTAAGTTGTATTTACAATGAAACCATGTTCTTATATGGGAAAGTAACACTTTCTCCAGAACTTACTAACTTGCAGTGAAATGCTATCGATCCCTAAATTATGATTCACAGATTAAGCCGATTCTCAATTCATGGAATATCCACCCTGATAGCTAGAACATGCATGGCAGAGTGAATTTAGCTCTGTAAAAGTGCCATTTCTCAGTCTCGCTGTGTCTCTAGCTATAACATCTCTGTCCAGCCAGAAAGGAATGACACAGAACTTAGAGCCAATGTGGAGGAAACCACTCATCACTCTGTGGCTGCTGAATACGGCCATTCAGACTTCCTTGGCTAAGTCAACAAAGCCAGGTCTTTAGCAATGTGGTCTGATGGTACCTGAAGGAAATATGAAAGGATCCCCCTACTGCTATGTCATGCTGACATTGAAGAAAGCTTGCAACAAAATACAAATCCTTACCTATATTCTGGTGGCCAACTTCTGTCATTTTTCTTAAAATATCTGTCCAGTCACTAAGCACATGATGAGCCATCCCATGCAAGACGGCAGCTCATGCACAATAACCATGCTGCTGTGTTTATTCAAATTGTGGGTTCTTTGGTTTCAAAGCTGCTTAATCAGCCATTCTTTCAACTCTATGAGCATCAATATTATCTCTTAAAGTCTGGGATGTCTTTCTTTAGACTGTATCTTCAGAATGCCCTGTGTTGGTTGGTGGTCTAAAAGCAGCCTTTATTATATACAAGGCCTACCCTAGATAATCTTGATGTGATGTGGCCAAGGGGTACCTTTCTCTTTGCACACTCCTTTCTATGCACTAAATCGTACCTTGGCTTTCCTTCTTCTTGGGTGATTTGTATTCCTGGTAAAGCCGATTACATTTTTAGAAACCTTCCAGGAGTATATGAAGTGATTCACCATTAACTGAAAATTTTTTAACCTTGGAAACATAAAGAGCCCATGCTATACAGTCAAAAGCTGAAAAATCACAGATATCAAAGTGTGTGTGCGTGCGTGCGTGCGTGTGTGCGCCCACATGCACATAGGCGAACAAAGGGGGCCAAGGCATGGTGGGGAGAATGGACACCCAGGGTCCAAACCAGGTTAGGGAATGGAGAAGGAAAGGGGGGGGTGGCCCCATACTCCATCTTTCACCCATCTCCTTCCTTGGGTGTGTGTGGGGGCATTGGGAGAGGTTTTGCGGTGCTGAGAAATCAGGCTGCAAGCTGTCCTTAGCTGGTGAGGCAGTGGCTGGTAGAGGAGGACCAGAGGTGGGTTTTTAAAGTTTCCCATCTTCCGCAAGTCGGAGTGAGCGGGAGCGTCCGCGGCTGCTTAAGGCAACGAGGAAAGAGGCGGGAAAAGCCTGCCGTTGCCACTTATCCCCCCGCCCCCGGCTGTGGGAATGAGCACCTGGGCCTTCCTTTGAAACCGCTTCCCTTGCTTTGCGTGGGCGAGGGACACGCGGCGGCCGCTAGAGACGAAGACCGAGGCGGGAAAGTGTGAAACTGTGTGCCTGTGAAGACAGGGGTGGCCAGCAGAGAGAGGGACACGCCGCCTCATGTCGCTGCGCCGCGCGGGCTTTGGCGGGCAGCGACAGGAACCCTTCCCCCCCGAGGCGCCGGGGACGGGGGCACGGAGTGAGAGAGGTGGGGCTGGCCGGCTTGCGGCGCACGGCCACCGGATCCCAGCCGCGCTGGCCGGGCTGAGCGTGCGTGGAGGTGGAGGAGGCGTGGAGCTGGCTCTCCGCCGGCTACGGCGGGCAGGCACCTGGGAGGACCTGGGGGGCCGGGCTGGGAGGGGCGGGTAGGGGCGGCCGGGTGGAGCCACCTCGCTGGGTCGAGCGCGCCGCGGGCGTGGACGTCGCCTGCCGCCGGGGACTGTGAGACCGGGAGGGCGTGGTCGTGGGGAGGAGGGTCACGCGAGGGGTCAGGGGGTGAAGTCAACAACAAACAAGAAGAGGCGCAGGCGTCGCCGTGAGGAGACGGGGCGGCCAGGCGGAGAGTTCTTGCCGCCGCCGCCGCCGCTGCTGTCACCAGGGGCCAAAGAGGAGGCAGAGCGCGCCGGGCGTCCGCGCCGATCATGGAAGGCGGCTGCCACCGCCCGCGGCAAGAGAAGGAAGAGGAAGCGGTGGAAGCCTGGCTGGATGATCACCGGGACTTCACCCGCTCCTACTTTGTGAGGAAAGCGTCGAGGTAAGGGACGCCGCTCCGGGTGGGTGGGTGGCTGGGGAGCAACGTGAGCAATTCATCCCCTCCGCTCCCCTCGCCTTGGAACGGGAGCCCAACGCCAGTGCCGCGCGCAGCCGGGCGCCGCAAACAAACAGGCGCTCCTTGTGTTGCTCCTGCCTGAAGTTTCCTCCATGCAAATCATTCTCTCGGGGTTTTCTCTTGCGGCGTAATCCGTGCCCTCGCTTCGCATGCTCCCCGCGCCCCCCCCGGACGAGGCTCTGCCCTTAAGATCATCCCTCCCCCCCCTTCCCACCCGCTTGGACTGCTGTGAGGACAGAGAGAACGTGACTTCTCCTCCCCTTGAGCATCTTGTTAGAGCGTAAATACTATGGAGTCCATTCATAGTCACAGCAGAGGATAGTCTCAGCAGACTGAACGCATCCCCGCGCCTGCTCCTGATGGAAGCGTCTTTAGTGGTATTCTTCCAATCAAAAGCTGGGAGGAGTTGAGTCCAACTTTATGTTGGGCGAGCCCTACCCCGGGTTCCTCTTCTTCTGGATCCAGGCCGCGGAAATTAATCCGACACGAGGACCAGCACCAGAAATGTTAGAAAGCAGATTTATTTCCAACTGCAGAGCTACCCCGTCTGTGATAGCAGACACAATTAGAGCTGGCCGTGCTGGCTGAGGGATTCTGGGATTTGTAGTCTGAAAAAAGTAACTTTCCCCTGCTCTGTGCAAAATATCCCAGACAAAGCCTGTTAGGCTTTTTGCTTGGACTCTGTTATCAGTGTCAGTTTCTCCATAGGACTCAGTATTTCTTATTTACCATAAGTCTATCTTTAATTTGTGAATCCTCAATGACAGAGTTATCTATTTCTCCTCAGACTTGTGCTGTCAATCACATATATTCTTGAATGCTTTCAAAACTTCTTGCAAGGCCTTCCATATGCTCTTGCTGTTAGAAATTTCCATTGTGATGTCCTGTCTCGAATACACAGTATACATCTATTGTTCCTCCTCAACAGTATACATCTTTTGTTCCTCCTCCTCCTTTCCAACTCCACATTTATTAGTGTTCCAGGTGCACACTTTTTCTCCTAGTTGCACTTTTTTGTGACCATCTCCCCACTGAAAATAACTTTGGACTGTGTGCCAGGCTTAAGAAGGAGGAGACATCGCACATAGTTCATATAACAGCGAACTGCAGGTGTGTCGTTCTAGGCATGGTTATATTCTGTGCATATTTTGTGCTATAACTGTCAGAGCATGTCTTCTCAGGTTTGAACTTCTTCTTTTTTTAAGAAACAAACTTAATTGAACTTGCTAAGATTTGTTAATATGTAAATGTGCTCATCTGAATGTGCTTTCAATTCAGTCCTGTGTAGAACTGAGCCTCGAAAAGACAGGATGGGAGTCCCATTTTATGTTCAAGAAAGTGGCAATGGACAGACCTGCAAATTTGCCTTTGTAGGCTACACAGTGCTCAGATTACTTAATCCAGGATGCTTGTGCTTCCATCTCTAGTTCTAATGAAGATTTAAAAAATGCCCATTATTGTTAACAGTGCATTTCTTCTTTATTACAGTTCTGTATGAAATGCATGGGGTTGCTGTAAATCAACAGGCATCTTGAAGGCACACACACACAGAATCATGAAATTCTGAAGATTCCAAGGGGTTGGAAACCTTTCTTGCCTTTTTTACAATTTAATAACTGTAAAGTGGCTGAGAATTTGGTCTCACAACAGTCTTTAATGATTTGCAGATTACACCAGGACATGGAGAAAACAGAAGAACTGAAGAGGTTAGGGAGGAAGACAAAATGAAAACTTGTTTTTGCATGTAGCAGGGGATGAACTTCTGCTGAGTGTAAGAAAGGGCTGCTCAGAGGAGTTGCGCTTTTGGTTTTGAAAATTCTCTGTGAGTGCAAAACAGTTCAGTGGGGTGGAATAGATGGTCTTCAGGTAACCTATCCAATTCTTCAGGATTTAGTTATAAGTATTAAACACTTCACTGTTTGGTCAGGGTGGAACAGATAACATTCCAGCAGGACTGTAGCTATAGGTGGGAGTTGCCCCCCCAAATTTGAATGAAATCTTCTTTCAGTCCTCAAATTTCTAGCAAAGAATGAGACATTGAAAATTATTCTCGCCCAGAGTTTTTATATTTGCTGCATTTGCATTCCCTTGCTCACTTTTTTGATACTGCTGCATCCCTTCATGTCATTTCCAGCTTATGGCAACCCTAAGGTAGATTTGTCATAGAGATTTCTTGGCAAGGTTTGTTTAGAAAGGGATTTACCTTTGCCTTCCCTTCCTCTGAGGGTGAGAGAGTGTGACTTGCCCAAGGTCATCCTTGGGGTCATCCAAGGGGTTTCCATGGCTGAGTGGGGATTCAAACTCTGGCCTGCTGATTCATGCCCAATGCTCAAATCCACTACACCACACTGGTTGCTGGGTCACTTTGCCTGCCCTTTTTCTTTGGATGCCTAAACTGTCTTTGTAAATGCTCAATTAAAGTTTTGTGTTACTGCAAGGCTAGAAATTTGGGGACTGAAGGAAAATTTCATTGGGGAGGCAGACTTCTCATGGGGGGGCAATACCTTCATTTTGTCACTGCTCTGCAGCTATATTCCTGCACTCAGCTAACCTTCAGGTAAATTGTCCACACTTATATGTCTCAGTAAGGGGAGCTGAGTAGCACTCATCTCTGTAGCAGTGGTAAGGAATACTACTTGTGTCCAAAGGGAGGTAACTCTAGTGAGGCTCAGTAGAGCAAGGAGCAGGCTACCAGCCAGGATCACTAGGCAGAGACTCCCTAATTCAAAGCAGTATACCATGGAGCACCACACTGGCATGGGTCAGGACTACTTGGGCGAACTTGTGGGTGGCTTCCTGAAGGATTACAGCTGGCTACTGATAGAAACAAGATGTTGGCCCAACCATGCGTCTGCTCTACACAGTTGTATCAGTTTCACCTCATTTTAGTTGGCATGGTTCCATGTAAAGGAATCCTGGGATTTGTAATGGGAGGGGGTGCTTAGAAAGACCCAAAATGTAGTACTTAGAACAGAACCAGGATGCAAGGTGGACTCAGTATACTTTTGAGAGCTGTATTTCTGGGGAAATGTGTTAGAGCTGACCATCAAAGTTCTAAGTACCTCATCAGACTACAGATCGCAGGATTCCTTCCCGCGGAGCCTAGAAAACTAGTGCAGTGGGTGATGGATAGAACTGTGCGGCTAGGATACAAAAGACTTGGTGTTGTTGCGCAAGGAAGGAAAAGGGTCAATGAAGTAAGTGTCTGAGGAGCACAGACGGCGATAGGCCGGGTGCTTTAGGAGGGTCGAGGGCAGGTGGCCGTCCCTCGCTTGCCCCGGCTTTCCGTACGGGGACGGGATGGGGCCGAGCGGCCAGCAGGCAGGAACTTTGCAGCCCGGCTTGGAAGGCGTGCGCCGGAGCGGGGCGAGCACTTCGCGACCGCGACGGGGCGGCTCTTCCTCGCCAGAGGGCAGCGCTGCGCTTCCTGCAGCCCGAGGCAGCTCCGCCAGGGCAAGAATGTTTTTTCCCCCTCTGGGAATCTCTCACGCGCGGGTGGGGTTTTTTTTTTCGGGAGAGGGGGAGAGAAAAGAAGAGATCCGGGGGTGGGATGCAGCGCTGCGAAGATTTAGTGTGGAGATCAAAGCCGCTCGCCTGGTTTTCCTCAACTCTTGTTTGACATGCTGCCTTTTGGAGACAAAACGAGGTACTCTTCTCCTCCGTTCCCGTCGGGGATTCGCTCCTCGGGCCGCGGGATTTCAACTATTTTTAGAAAGGGAGTCAGGTTTCCATTCTGAATGGGTTGCCATATGAACCACAAAAAAGGCAAGCCGCGGGGAGCGAGCGATCCTCTCCGGGGCTGAGCGCGGAGGAACCGCTTGCGGCGGCGGCGGCGCCTGCGGGTCCGGGGTCTCTTCTTCGGTCGCGGTTCTCTCGCTCCATCGGCTTCTCACCATCTGCCGCGGCCGCCGCTACTTTTCTCGCTTCCCTAGAAATCCCTCCGGCGGGGGATGGATGGGGTTTGAATGAGTTGGACGCGGCTGCGCCTCTCCCTCCGCCTGGGATGGTGCGGTAAGGCGAGAGGTGGCTCCCATTAATTATTGACTTGCAGGTTGCAAGGGTCACCGCCTTTCCCGGAGCCCATCTGGGGCTGGCGAGGACTTTTCCCGCCTCCGGCTAGTCGCCTCTCACCCTCGTCCTGTCGCCAACCTCCCAAAAACTATGAGGGGGGGGCACAAACAAGCAATCTGGCCATTTCCGCACGAGCCTGTTATAGCGCGATGATTCCACTTTCAACCTCCTCTGGAATCCTGGGGTTTGCAGTTTCGGGAGGGGCCGGCCGGCCCCTCCCGAAACTGCAAACCCCAGGATTCCAGAGGAGGTTGAAAGTGGAATCATCGCGCTATAACAGGCTCGTGCGGAAATGGCCTCGCTTTCTTTCCGAAAGATTTACATCCATTCAAAACAGGAGGTGCAAGGCTATAACACACTCGCACCTGACTGTAGGCACTTTTGCTTCTGTTTGCGAAGCGGGTTTCTTCTGCTGACATACCAGCATCCTCCGTTTGAGTTTCGCCTAGTGCTTGCTCTCATATCTGTGTGATTTTTGAAAAGCAGAAAGAGAAACCGTTCAAGGACAGGAGAACTCAGAGGCACTGACTTCGCAGAACTGAACTTCCACTCCATGGGGGTTTGTGGGAGAGGGGAGGCTTTGGAAGGAGAGGAAGGGAAAATGGAACAAATCTGCTTTTGAGGGCTGAATTGGGAGTAAGTTGTAGCTTTATAGTGAGAACTGCTTATAAAGCCAGCCCCTGCCTGTGGCATGTCATCTGAAAAACTAGCATTTTATTTAGCCAGAGCTTTCTCAGAGATACTAGTTTGATGTGGTCCTGGGATTTTCAAACACTGTGTAAAAAATTTTTTTTGAACTTTAGTTCAAGTTATGGATGTAGTCACTAAAACAAATGGGCGGTTTTTGCCTTTGCCTTCAATTAAATACTGCATGTGCCCAGATACCTTAGGAAAATAATACAATATGGTGTGAGTGTGTCCTTGGGTGTGCACAGTGGTGCTTGCGTACCAAACCACTGCTGTGTGTTGGATGTCCTGTGTGATTGCCATTTTTGTATGCACAATAATTGGAACAGCAAGCTTTCATCAGTATAATAACTAATTAAAGTTTCACTGGGCAGGGAAATCATCATCTGTGGCTGAGAAGTCATACGGGGACACTTGTCTTTATTTTTATGTTATTTCAGTTGTGGTATCAAGGAATGGAAAGATAACCTTTTGTTTTTGTTTTTTAAAAAATGATAATGATTAAATGTATAGTTACTTTACAGTTCCTCCAGTAGCTGTCCATGACACCTTATGTTGAAATTTTGGTATTTAAAAGTATTTCACATTTTTTTAGCTGTTAGCTTAAATGGCTAATAAGTAGATGATTAATCAACTTTTTTTTTTACTGTTATTACAATTGTCAGGTCTTTAATATAGAGCTTGAATTGGTACAGCATAGTTTTATTCTGCAATTATACTGTATATTTCATATATAATGTACTGTATGAAACTGCTAATACTTGTATGTGAATTTTACACATGAGTGGATATTGCTCAGTGTACATATTCCCCTTGATGTAGTGATGTGTTCTATAACAACTTGTTGCACGTTAACTTAGTGCTCTCTCTCGCTAAGTTTATATACAGGTATATAAACACGGATGAGCCTGCACAGTGCTTTTTGGGTTATATAAGTAACAGAGAGGTATCATTTAACTTTGCTTGGAGAAAACAGTTTATCAACCCTCTTCCTTTAGGTTGCATGCCTGTTTCCTTGGAAGTCTAGGAAACTTCAGAGTTAACTGCAAATTATTGCAACCGTTACTCTCATGTAACTGTGGTCATAGTCATCAAGCAAAATCCTATGCTTGTGTACTTGGAAGCAAGTTGTAGTGTGTTCAGTTATGAGGCCTGTCTCTCAGTAGGCATGTTTTAGGATTACAGCCTATAGAAACTGAAAGTAGCCCTGAAAAAATATAGTAACCTATCCACTTTAGTGGGCTGCTTTACATTTCTTGTTTTCAGCTCAGGGAGATGGATGAGTAGCGATTATTTTCAATGCTAGAATTATTTTGTGGGAAAATAAAGATTGGAAGTTAGATAAAATGCCATCATATTCCTGACATAACTGCTGCCTCCTGGATTTTGTTTGTTCTTTTTTTGCTTCATATTAGGGTTTGTTTGCAAATTGTCTGAAACTTATAGTGAATTCAGCAACACACACACACACACACATCTATATGCATGCACACAGAATGAGTTCATCAATGTGTAGATATATATACACAGGATCAAAGTGTGTTGACAGAAATGGAATCTTCAGTATTTGTTTTATAAAGCAAATTATGAAATCTGGAAAGTAGTTTGACTTGGAAATTAAAGGGTGTGTTTCCCATTTTATATAATCTTGTACAGCTAAGTGTCTGTAGGTTTTCCCCCCAGCTCAAGTCATGGTACTACCACAGAATAAGAGATCTGGAAATTCTAGCGAATGCATCCAATCTAAGGCAGAGTCAACACCGCCCTAGCAAGGTACTCTAAAATGCCTCTTTGAGGTGTTTGGCAGGTCATGTAACCATGTTAGATTCTGCAGTTCTGAATTCCCTGTTGGTTGCCTGGGTGGATGTGACATGGGAGACAGCATTTGTTCTCCTGTTGTGAAAGGAACAAGCTTGCTTATTAGCGATGATGGCTCAGTTGACTGTCTGGTTTAGATGAGTTGCCAGGAAGGTACATTTTGACTACTGTCCTATGCCTATTTATCTGGGCATGAAACCTGTTGAAGTCAATGCAGTTCAGACTTAATTGCTTCATTTTGGATGTTCTGTGTGATTACCATGTGTGGTAATGAGTATCAATGTATATGTTTACAAAAAACAAAAACACTTCCTTGTGCTTCTTATACATACTCACATGGATCAAAATAAGCAGGTAATGTAAGGGAACCAAACTTCACAAAGGCTGGTTTGCACAGTATTCTTCGTGGACATGGTGGTCCATTTTCCTGTCCCATTTTGCTGGGCCATGTCAAGTCTCTGACTATCCAAAGCCAGGCAAATTATTTTGGCACATGAGACAGAAAATTTCAGAAGTACCTCTTTCCATTCGCGGCAGTACAAATGCAGTAATTAAATGATTTACTGCCATTTCACTACACTCAAAATTTGCTGCTGAGGACGGCTGCGAAACTAGGCCTATGTAGGATGCATTTTAAGGGATTTGATGCAAACCTGATGCCTTCCTGTTCCTTGTGCAAGCATAGAGTATGCTTCATTTTTTTTATCGGCCTCCTATCTGCTAGTACAGATGAATACTGAGACACCATTGTAGGCTGTTCTAAATGCATCAAATAATATATTTTTTTGAAAATTAAATGTCTTCAACTTACACAAGATGGTACCCTGAGTAATAAATTAATTACACCCTGTTAAAAGAGGGAACTGGGGGCTGTCCTCTCTGGAAATTCTGGGAACTATAATCCCCCAAAGTGATTTTTTTCAAACAGAGGAACAAAATGGTCTCTATCGCATGGTTTTGCATCTCCCACACACTTTGCTGATGAGTGTAAACTGAAAAGGTGAAACAATCATGTTTTTTTACCACCTTGCTACCTAGGTTGAATTCATGTTTATAATGAAATCATCATAATTTCACTGTTTAACAACTGTGTAGAACTGTCAGTGTTCAATGGTATTTTACAAAAGGGCAAAGGGGTAGGTCCCTTTCCTGAGAAACTTGTGATTTAAAATGCCACATGGGGGACAGAGTAGAGGAAAGAAAGGGAGAAGAAAACAGGTTTATTTCAGTTGGGCTTATGTAGATGCAGTTACAGTTATGCTACTGACTGTGAGTACAGCATACTTACTAAAAGTTAATTACAGGACACTGGTAATTAGTTGACGGAGAAATATAATGTGTGACACTCAATCTTAGCTAGGTCTCCTCACAAGTAGGTTCCACTGTGTTCACTGAGACTTGCACCAAATAATACATACACTCACTTGATGCTAAATCTGGTTGAACTCAAAAACCCAGATCAAGTGTGATGCTAGCAGAGTGCATATATCCATTTCAATTCTGAGAATTCCCCTAGCATCATCAATTTCTTCCTTGTGCAGGAACAAGAGAAGGTTTACACATGCAATCTCTTCTTTGTCTGATTGTGCAATGAAAAATTGTTCTGGGTTCTGCCGTTGTGTGTGTGTAGGTACCTTTAAGTCACTTGTTGATTTATGATGACTCCATGAATTTCATAGGATTTTCTTAGATAAGGAAGAGGTGGTTTTGCCAGTTCCTTCCTCTGAAATATAGCCTACAGCACATGGTATTTGTTGTTCTCATCCTGCTTAGCTTCTAAAATCAGAGAAGATCTGGTGCTTTTAGGATACTCACGCTTGACACTCTGTAAATGCGTACCCACTAGCACAACTGATCGTGTGCTATCACAGTGACACTATTGAATGCAAGCTCATAGAACCTAATTCTGAGAAAGCATGCATAGGATAGTACTCTTAAGTGTCATTGACTACTCGGCCTCATAATATGATAGTCTCACTTGTACTTGTATATGAAAGTTGGTACAATCTTTTTATCTACGTGATGGTTTGAAGTGATCTCTTGGAGGCATTAACTTGATCCTGCCCATGCACTGTTTCTTTGCAGGTAGATTCGTTGTATTCGTTGGTGCTGTCCCCAAGAAAGTAGATGGTGTCACAGCTTTACGTTAATAACTTTAGGATCCCCACAGCGTGGTCTCCAAAATAGACCCAAAGTATTAAAAGAAGATGTACTTGCACCTCTGAGTTGTCCTATTGTATTTTTACTTTCCAGTGTTTGCTCCCAGCTGTCATTATAATTTATGTTGTAATACATTTAACTTCTATCTTTGAGAGAAAGAGGTTCTGTCTTCTATTTATATTAGAGTTTTACTGCAAATTATACTGTGTAAACATATTGGGCATGATCCGTCCCAGGTACTACATTGCAGAAAAGATTATAGAATGGCAGCATTTTACTGCCAAAATACAAAACATAGCTAAATTGTGGTCTGTAGGTCAGTTGGATCATGCCTGGCCCAAGACAAAGGACAAAATAGCACGTCCTCTCCCATTCTACACATAGAAGAAGCTTGTTTGACTTCCAGATTAATTTTAATTTTATGCCCAAACTTGCAAAATTACCGTTTGGATTTTGTCGAAAGTTGTTTTTTGCCATCAAGTCATTTCTGACTAATGGTAACCTTAAGGTGAATTTAGGGTTTTTTGGGGCTGAAAGTGTGTGATGCATCCAGGCTGCATGCCTTAGCCTACTTGTCATAGACACAACGTACATTTTGATATTTGTGGTTTTTCTACTTTTGCAGGAGTCCTGTGCCCCTAACTCTGCCAAATATGAAGGGCCAACTATACAGTACTTTGATAAGCCTTTAAATGCCATGGCTGTGTCCTGTAGAATGTATTTAATATTTAGAATTCTCTGTCAGATAGCTCTAGTGGCTCACCAAGCTACAAATCCTGGGAGTCCAAAGGGATGTGGCCATGACAGTTAAAGTGGTATCAAAATGCTGGAGCTGTGTAGTGTGACAGAGGCCACTATATTTGTATCCTTGTATGGCTTGTTCTGAGTAGCTTAGTAAGGGGACTTGCAGTTTGTGTCAACAAAACATCTGTGGGAGACGTTGCTAGAGATCTGTGATCTTGTCAGCCGCTATGATTTGATAGCATGGACAGGACTTAAGTTCACTGTGTTGAATGATAGAATGCCTTAGTGTTAAATACCAATGAGGAGTGGTAGCAGTAGTAATAGCTGTTGTTGTTGTTGTTGTTGCTTCCATAATGCTAGAATGTTGTCATACTTGATGCATGGCAGCACCTAAAGATTAATTAGTCAGTGATGAGGCATTTCTCATCTTAACTCATTAAAAGAGAGGCTCAGCACTGTGTGTAAGTACTGGGAGAGATTCCAGTAAGATCTATGGATGCTCATTTCTGCTGGGTAAACAGAATGCACTTTTAGTGGATAACTGTTGTAAGTGTGCTGTTGGGGCATGAGAATATTTTGTGCTATTTTCATCTGAGAGTTTGAGGTCTGAAAAGGGAGTCCTGATCTGGAAACCCTACAGGGGGTGAGTACGCACTTTCCCTCCACTGCATCAGTTATCTGCACCAGGTTATGCAGCAAAGGGTACGTGTGACTCCCTATTCGCCCACCACTGCGATGACTATTGGATTAACTCTATCTACCCCTGCATCTTAATTTCATTGCAAGTGAATAGGTGAGGATCAACAACATGGAACTTAATGGCCACATGAACAGTTTGCTGAGATATATTTGTCTATTTCTGGTAAGTGAAAATGTCGCCAGAAAAATAGTTTTGCATACCCCAACACAGAAATCAGTTCACCATCAGAGTGTAATCTGGACACGTGTTCAAATCAGGAAGACTATTTTGTTTCATAACATACGTTGTGTAAAATACATGTTAATAGAATTGACATTAGCTTGCACATATTTAGCATGCTGTTCTTCTGGAATAACAGTGGTGTAACAATGTAAATTAAGCTGCACACCCTTTTGGTGTTTTGTGGCTTGACAGTTCAGTTCATATTCCACAGAAATTACTTTTCCCAATAATAGAAAAGGCTTAATTTTAAATAAACAAAAACACACAAAAAAACCAAGTTACTGAATTATCACCTTTGTGCCTAGTGATCAAGTTCCAAATCAGGAAATATAGATGCTGCATCTATTTTGCAGATATTGCACCAATATTTGTATCAGCTCCAGATATGTAGTATTATTTCTGCTGGAAGAATAATTTTTCTCGGGTCAGTACTAAAACTTTCAAGTAATCTATAATAGCCCTACTATTCCAACTGTGCAGTATCACAAATTTAATGTTTGCTAGACGTTAGGTTTGCTTAAAAGCAATGAGGTCTCAAAGTAGTGTGCATGTGTACACTATTTAGTCCATTATTTTGTTATGATCTAACAAGCACAGTTCTTGCGTTTTGTTGTTAACTGCCACCAAGTCAACTTCAACAATATCTGGAAAGCCACTGTTTCCTTGTTTTTGTTGTAGTATAATGTTGAATGCAACTCAGTCTTCAAAGTCCCATGTCAAGAGAACGGTGGGATATTAATTAATTAAATAATAAATAAAGATGATCTCTGCTAATAGTTCTAAGATATTTGGGGAGACTCTTGATTTTCTTAGCCTGACATGTGAGATACCATATCCATCCTGCCTTTTCTTGTTGATAACTGCTATCAAGTTGACATTGACTTAGGTTGACCCTATGAATGAAAGCTCCCCAACTAAGCCTTTAACAATAGTTCCTGTCAGTTCCTGAAAACTTCCTTGATGAAATCCATTCACTTGTAATGCAGTTTTCCACTTTTTGTACTGTGCTCTACCTTATCATTAACCATTGTCTTTTCTCATGGTTCAAGTTTTCCCATGATATGTACAAAATACAACAGCCTCAGTTTAGTCATCTTGGCTTTGAGAGATAGTTTAGGACTGATTTCTGCTAGAACCCATTTATTTGTCTTTTTAGCAATCCATAGTATCTGTAGAACTTTTTCCAACACCATACTTGAAATGATTTTTCTTCCTATCAGCTTTCTTCACTGTCCAGCTTTCCAAAATCATATGTAGAAACTGGAAATATGATGACATGGACAATCCTAATTTTTATGTTCAGTGATACATCTTTATACTATATGTGTAGTTCCTTTGTAGCTGCCCTTCCAAGTCCTAGTCTTCTTCTGGCATCTCGACAGCAGTGTTCATTCAGTGTTCATTCTGATTAGTGACTAAGCCAAAGTATGGAAAATCTTTCATTATTTCAATGTCTTCATTATCTACTTTGAAGTTATGTAAATCATAACTGTAAGTTGGCCTTTGCACTTTCTGCCTTGACTTTCTTTTGTAATCATTCCAAGTCTTTGCTATTTTGTCTTAGTAGTATGATGTCATCTGCATGTCTTAAATTGTTGATGTTCCTTCCTCCAATTCTCACACCTCCTTGCTCCAAGTGTAATTTTGTTTTACATATAATATGTCCAGCATACAAGCTAAAGAGATAGGGTGATGAAATGCAGCCTTGCCTGACCCTCTTGCCAATTAGAAAGCATTCCATTTCTGCATATTCTGTCCTGATGTTAACCTCTTGTCCTGAGTACAAGTTACTTATTGGGACAAACAAATGTTGTAGTGCGCCCATTTCTTTAAGAGTGAGCCATAGTTTTTTTTTATTGATCCACACAATCAAAGGCTTTTTTGCTATAATCTATAAAGCACAGACTGATTTTCTTCTGAAATTCTTTGATGTGCTTGTGTCTATATCTTTTCCGAACCCAGCTTGGACATCTGGTATTTTTCATGCATGGTAAAAGTTTGCCATAGAATTTTGAGCATCAGTTTGCTTACATGGAAAATTAATGCAATGGTCCTGTGGTGACTACAATCTCTGGTGTCCCCTGTCTTTGGGATTGGAATGTATACTGAGTGTTTCCAGTCTTTGGACCATTGTTTTGTTTTCCATATTTGTTGACAGATTTTTCTTAGAACTGGAGTAGATTCTAGGGCCATTTCTGCACGGAGCGAGAGAATTGCCCCACACCGCTACTTACTGGACTTTTTGGCTCCTCGGTCTGGTCCATCCCGCTCCGGAGCAGTGTGTGCTCATCAATACACAATACACAATACACACTGCTCCGGCATCCCAAATGGTGGCTTCCAGTTGGTTGAGGGTCTCAACCAACCACTGAAGCTCACCAGCCTAAAGCCCACCCCCGGCGGATCGCAGGCTTGCAATGGGGCGAGCCTGCGAATCTGCATAAGGGAGCAGGCTCACAGTGGTGTGCTCCGTGCTTTCGAAAGACCTGCTTTTACCGGTTTTTCAAAAGCACGCTGGACAACCACTTGGGGTCATTCCGGAGCAGGCTGAAGTGTGGATCTACATTAACTAGGTCCGACCCAGTCCATTCCCAGATGTAGACCTCCTCCTTGGAGGACGGACTGCACCGTTTTAAAAACCCTGTGCGTAAATGGCCTAGATCTGTTGCTTGATGCAACTGTATTGGTATGCCATCTGTTCCTGGTGATTTATTTCTCCTGAGTGCCCTGACTGCAGCTTCCACTTCACTTTCTAAAATTATAGATTCATCTTCATATGGTTCTTCCTTGAATGAATCTGTCATGATTTCATCTCTTCTATATAGTTATTCAATGTACTATTGCCTCATCTTTTTATTTGTATTTGATCATGTAATTTCTCCTGGTGGTTGTATAGCACTCTTGGTTTAAATTTTCCTTTGATTTCTCAGATCTTGTGGAAGAGGTCTCTTGTTTTTCCTTTTCTGTTGTCACCTTCTGTTTTCCTGCATTAATTATTGTAGTAGCTCTCTTTGTTCCTGTGGACAAGCCACTAAACAATTGCATCCAGGGTTCTGACCCTATTTTTATCCACCTTTACTTCTACTTCTTGTCTCTTCTCAACCACATTAAGAATTTCATCTATCATCCATTGAGGCTTCTCTTTCTTTTTGGCTGCAGATAGTGTCTTTTTGCATTCTTCCCTAACAATGACCCTGGATTCAGTCCAGAGTTCTTCTGGCTCTTGGTCAGTTAGGCTTAATAGTACAAATCTATTTTTTTTTACGTTATCTTTAAATTCTACAGGGAAGTTTCACTGATATTACTCAGTCAGATTTTGTATTATATCCTTTGACTTCTATTGCTGTCTGTTTTCACTATTAATAACATTCCATTTCCTCTCAGGCTCATTTCCTAAATAAAACCCTGTGTAATTGTCTGATTGAAAACATCCAATTCCTGTCTACTTTAGCTTGCTCATCCCAGGTGTTATAGTGTTTATGCATTCTATTTTTTTATTTTACTATGTCTAGCTCCTTACATTCCACGTTCCTATAATATGTGTTGTGCAGCTTCAGACTTTCCTTTCACCTCTGAGCCTGTTAACAGCTGAACATTCTTTCAGCTTGAGTCCATTTGCATCATTAGCCACAACACTACTCATAGTAGTCTTCTGCTATACCCCAATAGCTTGTTGAGTGAGTTCTGACTTGGGACTCTCATCTTCTGGCACTATCTTTTGTTTCATTTTGGATTGTGTTATTATAGGGTTTCCATATTAAAAGATATTCAAAGGGGTTTACTCTGCCTCCTTTTGGGTAGTACTGTCAGTGTTAGTTATGATGTCACTGCTGTTATATTTGAGAGATCCTCTGGCAGTGTCACTACCCACTACTGCTGCTGCGCATTTGGTCTGGCTCCTCAGGAAAAACCTGTCTGTCCAACATAGGAGATCCTACCAGCAGCAGTGTAGCCATTAGCATCACCTCTTGCCTCACAGGAGCCTGCAGCCCTACCACCATGGTGGTGCCAAGATTGATGAACTAATGACATTTAACTTTGTTTGTTTGTTTTGTTTTGAGCCTTTTGAAAACTTTTCTCTGAAAGCAAGAAGACTAGAAACTTTTTTTGAAAAAAATCATTGTGGTTATAAAGGAACAATAACACATATTTATACTCAGTTAAATCCCACATTCTTTTTTACATGAATAAGATATTCACAAAAATAAACAAGCAAACCTACCCTTCCTCCCATCCTAGCAATATGCTTCCATATTGTTATTTTTCGTAGTGGAATTTATTCAAAAAGAAAAAAGAAATTCAATCTTATTATGTGAAACAGTTGAGTAAATATCACCAATTTAGTATGTTAGTATTATATAAACTTTTTTTTAATGAGGATTTTCTAGATTTCCATAGGTATTGCTTCCAGAGTGGTCCTGTTTTACCAATTTTTTTATTTTTTTATTTTTTGCATGGTTTGTATTACAAAATTCAGTTTTAAGATTTCTGTCTTAGCCATTTCATGAAGGAAAAGAAATTTTATACTTAGCAAATCTCTATTTGTAAGGAATTGCATGAACTCCATGTGTGGTTCATCACACATGAAAAATATTGCATATGCATGACAGGAAGCAATAATTTACAGGGACTTCATATTGCTTGCATGTGTGGATTTGTCACATGTGACAAACAGATGGCAGATACATAATTTTCTGCATATATCTGTAAATTGATTTTCTGTCAAAAGTCCCTAAGAGTTTTTAACGTCTCAACAATGCTCTGATTTACATTAGGTTGAGATACGGTGGGCATTTCCTAACTTTCTTGCAGGAACAAGGCAGTATGCTGGTACATTTTTTCTAATCATTCCACACTAAGTGGGAGTGGCTAAGTAAACCACAGAACTTATGTCCATGAAGTGGTTGTTGTGAGGTCTGAACTGGACACTCTGGCAGTGTTTTTGGCTGATGACTGGCTTGCCCAGGGAAAGAGGAACCAGAGTACCTGGTTCATAGGTCACAGTAAATAGGCTGTAGACAGAAGGTTCCTTTTGGTGTCTGGGCAGCACGCATTCACATATTGTCTAAATATGGCTATGTGACTGGCCTGTCGTGAGACACAGCTAAGTGGGGAGTTGAGTTAGGATTAATATGTCCAGGACTGATCTTCCATCTTCTGCAGCTTTACGTATAAGTGTATACGTACCCAGATTCTAAAATAAGCAAAAAGCTAAATCACTTTCCATAGAAGTGGTTGTTTTACTGCAAGCACTGGAATGAAATTGTGGTTTTGGCTCCCTTTAACCTCCTCCCATCTCCAGAGTACCAATCAATCTCTGTACTGAGTGCTCTAGCAGGCAGCGTCCCCATAATTACAGTAGAATTGCTCTGTAATGTAATAACATTTTTCTTCCTGCTGTAAATCTTAAAACAGAAATGAATGCACATGCAGAATTATATATATATCAATCACACATGCACGCACACACACACACACACATACACCTATATGGGATTCCAGTTCTAACCGACTGGCACATATTTCTTTTTGCTATGTAAGGCCAGCAATTATGCAGTGGAAGCGTATGGGATCCTGTGGATAGGCTTCACAGTGAGTTCCTGCTTCTGCCTGGAGTGTTGACACTCAGAATGTTTTGTGAATGTTTTGTGACTTCAGATAAGGCATAATCAACAAGGTCTTTCCTGTCTTACAAAAATAAGGATAGGGCAGAAGCCATGTCTTTGGTGGCTGTCATGCTTCCATGAGTGTACGCTCATGCTAAGCATAAAGATCAAACTGTACATGTTGAACAGACTGCTAGTTGTAGAAGAAAGATGGGGGGAGAGTTTTATGTGATGTGGACAAAAAAAAAATCTGAAGTAGGGTTTAATTATTTCTTGCTTTGATGAAATATTTGGTATCAGTTCAAAAAATTGCTGAAATCCTCTTTCTTAAAAAATAAAATGGTAAATATAGCTTGTTTACACTGAATTGACATATGGTGGGCTCATTCTTTGCAGGCTGCAGCCCAATGGAGATGGTGCATGTGTTCTCCCAAGCTTAACTGTTATCTGCTATGAAAATGGAAATGCTCCCGAGCCATAGAGCTGGTAGAAGATTACAGCTCCCAGAATTTTCCAAATATCTGGGGATTCTGCAAGTTTTTGTCCCAAAAACATAACCTTTTCAAATTCTGTTTTTCTTGCATTCTTGTTCCAAATGTGATAGGAAATGTTTGGAATAACTTCTACCAGTAGGTTACTGGTTTGCAGTCATAACAGAACCAAACTTTTCTCTCACCCTTTCATTTTGATTTCTGCATCTATGGTAATTCTGTTGCTTCCTAGAGTGAAAACATATATTAAGAACTGTTACTAAGTTAATACTTTTGGAGGGGAGCAGGATGGTACCCCCCCCCGGGTAGTACCCGTGAGATCAAACTCCCATACTCTCATCTGAGCAAAGACCAATGCATATTAAAAATTTTAATTTTGTTGTAAGATGCATTGAGTCCCCTTTTTCTGAGATGAAGATGGGAGTATAAGTTTAATAAATCTGCATGAAATGTACTAACAAGGCAAAAAAATCAGTGCAGAAAGAAACTGGTGAGTCAACATGGGAAGGAAGATTTCCCAGTCCCATGATCCATCATTCTCTCACAGAAATATTCCAGTTTACTTCTATAAGACAACTCCTAAGTGTTGTTCTCATTTTTTGATATTTTGAGCATGGGATCTGAAAGCAACAAAAATAGCAGGATAAATAAAATCTTTATATTTTGCTTGCAAACTTGACCTTTATATCCCTGTGGTTTTACTGTGCTCCTTTTCATATTAACAATGAAAAATCCCTTATAGGGCTAGGCAACTATTCTTGTACTCTGGGTAGCTGAAAGTTAAGCTCTACAAATTAACTTGCTAGCTAGCCAAGAATAACAGTTTTGCAGGAGGGTACTTTTTTGGTATTCTCACTTTAACAAACAGATCACACTGTTTGCTTTATTTAAAAATAACGCTAGCAATAGGCGAGAATTAAGTTGTTGGACAGTCCTGTAAAAGGAGATATTTTAACACTGAGTAGTGCTGACTGTAGTTTAGATCTGTTTAAATCAGCCTCCTTGGCTGCATGTTTTTTTGCCACTTCAAAAATTTACATTGTTTTAACAGTGTTGCTAGGCCAACCCAAAAATCACAAAATTGTGTGCAAGCTTCTGAGATACTCAACTAAAGAAACAAGTCTGTGAATTTCAAACCAGATGGAGATTTTTGTTGTTAAGTTGACATTGTTCAACTGGAACAATGAGATTCCAAAGCAGTTCATGTACACACTCAGTTTAGTCCATTACTTTGTATATGATCTGATAGGCACAGTTCTTTTATTTTGTTGTTAAATGCCATCAAGACAAACCTCCAAGTTCTCCAGTCATCAACTAGCTTTCTTGATTGAATCAATCTGCCCGTAATGTGGTCTTCTTCTTTTCCTACTGCCTTCTACTTTCCCCAACATGGCTAGTCAACTATTTACAAGGCGGTGGTTTCCATTTTCAAAAAGGGGTATCAAGCTTTGTTACAGCTCTTTTGCAGCAAACTGAGGGTTATTACAATTGAAAGCTAAGATCCGCAGGTCGTTGAGGTGTCCTATTTGTGTATCCACAGACTCTTTCTCCCATCACATCTCAACACAATGACATGCAGATGAAATTACTTAAAGATCAGGGCCAGAATCCAGTTGTTAGCCTCAAGCAGATTAGGCCATTTAACAGGTCAAATTCATCCATATGTTGACGTACCAAGTTTACATTGATTTAATAAGCATACTGTACTTAGGACAAACACTGGGATTTAGGCTTCAATCTGAAATGGACCAGTCCTTTCCATTTCTGTCCTCACTCCTTCCTCTTTAGGTTTTTGTCCTGCCTTGGATGCCTTGGATGATGGAGACCAGAAGCACTTGTCATTCAAAAGTTGGATCAAATTAGCTTTCATCAAAGAAAGTTATGTGTGTTGAATAGATGGCTTTGTTTTGATAAAGAGAAGATATATAGAAGAGAAAAGAGAAAACAAACCATGAAGGAAAAACACACAAGGAAAGAGAAAATACTTCAGTTTTTCTTCTATCTCTTCTGTTGTCAATTGGGACAATTCCTTTTGAATTATTTTAATCTCGTAATTTATTTTCTTCTTGTCCAAGTCTCCCTTCAATTCTTCTTGTTTCTCCTGCAACTCCCTCATTAGCTTCTGAATATTTTCTTCTTTTTCCTTTTTCTTTTGCAAATATTGTTGTTGAAGGAAGGAAAGAGAAAATAAGTAGTAGTGTTGGGGAGGTGCTGTTGTCAACTTTAGGACAGGGAAAGGGATTAAATATTATTTTACATTGAACTATCAGGCTGACTCAGAGAACAGAAAAAAAAAAAGGAAGGTGAAAGGCTCCAGTAATATCTTACTTGATGAAGAAATCTGAATATCTCAGAAGCTTGCATGTGATTTTGAGCCTTTTTTGTAGACCTAATAAATGTACACAGTATAGATTTTGTAATTCTGGTCATGACTGATATTATTATTAATGTGATTTTACATTAAACTAAGGGTTGGTGAAGTACATCCTGGGGGCACCAAGGATATTTTTGTGCTTCTCAACACCCCTGCCCATGAACCCTTACCAAAAAATTACTATTTTCTTCATAAAAAAAAAGTAAAATAAAGAAATGAATGACTGCACTTAGAAGTCTCCAGGAGCTGGTTAGTTTATTGTTTATTAAATTAATTAATATCCCACCTTCTTCCCAGCACAGGACTCAAGGCAGTTTACAACAGTATAAACAAAGTTCAGATAAAATTGTATTACACAATTTTTTTAAAAAAAAGTTAAACAATTCTGTTAAAAAGCAAGAGTTAAAACACCTTAAAGCACATTTATAACATAATTAAAAAAGTAAAAGCACAATACATTGAAAACACACTTCTGCCACTTGATTTAAGAATCATGGTTCTGCCTAAAATTTTTCCCAGCAGAAAGAGAGAAGGGATGTGGACATCCCATGGGAATGAGTCCCACAGTTTGGGAGCAGCCACAGCAAAGGAGTTATGATTCTCCTTTTAAATAGGTTCCAGGTCCTAAACTGTCTAACATCAAAAGTGTCGTTTTCAAAACTGGAAATGGACTTCCAGCAACTTCTGGTTTCATTTTTTCCCCATTTTTGAAAGGCATTTTCTGCAGTTCAGGATGTCCCAGGGGCTGAAAACTGGCTCCAGAACCCATCATTGTTGGCCACTCTTACATTAAACAGAAGCTTTAATTGCTTCTTTGTTGTGGTGCATTTTTATGAAACAATCCATTGTTATAATGCAATTTGTTTTATACCAGCTCCAACTTTTATCTTACTCATGTTCTTTGTGCTGGAGGCTGTAAGAAAAAAAGAAGGGGGGGGGATTCAGAAGTCCTCTAGATGTACAGTTATGCCCATACCTTCCTAGATAGTGAATAGAACCGGCCAACATCCCAAACATATCATTGGTCTATCTGGTCTTGGTACTCAGTTATACCACTTCTGCAGTATGTCTTGCTCAGTGTCAGGTATCAAAGTGTGCTACTTTATTTATTTTCTATATATCTGTACCACGGAGTTCTCTGTGTGGTCCACAAAAGAGATGTAAAACCGTCAAACACAAAAACAATAAAACAGTGTGAAATCTGAAACAAATTAGAACAGCCATATCAAATAAAACCAAATAACAATGGAGAGGGATTGTGCAAAGGTCTAGGACGCACTAATATGTTTTTTAAACTGCGGGACTAAAATGTCTGAGAGAATAAAGAGATCTTCACCTGTCACTGAGACAACCGCAAACAAGTATGTTATCCATCCAGTCTAATATATAATCAATACCACACATCCTAATCCTTTCCTGTACAATTTAATTTGTGATTAGCTTGTAAATGTTAATATAAAACAAAACTGAACAAATTGCCTATTGGCTAGGCTGAAATAATTCATTTTTCTTTCTGTGATCTGTTTAGCTAAAATTTTACTGTGAACATTTAAAAGCAGCTGAATGGTTCTAAGCATTGTTACTAGAAAACCTCACTGAATTGCTATGAGAAAGGAATAGCATAAATAAAGGCATTGTTTTTACTTCTTACCATCTGCAAATTTAAAAACTGTAGGTAGTTAAAGGCAATAATATAAAGATTCAAACTGCAAGCAAGTGACTGCTTTAGGCTATATTGCTTGGTAAAATCTCAATTTGCCATCTTGTATGTTAGATACCACCATGGAAGCTTAAACGACATGACTTTTTCCTTTAAAAAAAGTTTTGGTATTGTTATCAGAGAAACATGTGTTTTATTTAGAGCGCTTCCAAACTGGTCTAAAGAAGCATGAGTTTTTACACTACAGCTTCTTTCCTCATTTTGTTATTTACATGTCAAGTCACTTTAGGAGCTGTTTGCAGCAATATCTTGGATGTACGCTAGAACTCCTCCAAAATATTTTTTAAAAAAATGATGTGTGCACTGCTGATCATAAACATTAAAGGGTACATCTTCTTGTTTTATTCCTTTTGTTAAACAAAATCTCTTTTTAGAACTCAACAGTGGCAAACAAAATTCTGTCACACACTTGCTGTTCTCAAATAACAAAATAATAGTATGTTAAATAGTCATGTACATGCATTATCAGTTATCTCTCCATTCATGTATGTGTGTCTGCACACCTTCAAGTTCCTTGTCAAGTTATGTTGACCCTGTGAATTTCATGTAGTTTTCTTAGGCAAGGAATGTGCAGAGGTGGTTTTCCATTGCCTTCATCTGAATATAGCCTACAGTGTCCAGTGACCTTTGGTGGTCACCTATCCAAATACTAACCTCCAAAGATCAGACAGAATCTAATGCCTTCAGAGTACTTAGATCTTTGTCCATCCATATAATGCCTATTATTAATTGCTCTGGTTTTATAATATACTAAAATCTGCTATGCTAAAAATGTATTTGATTAGTTAGGGGTCCTTCTTCAACAATGAATTCTTGAAATTAGATTTAAAAAGGGTACTAGGTTGCTACAAAAGCTATCCTTTCTTATTTCTCTTTACATGAAAATACTAATTGATTTTTCTGTTCTATTAAGAATATGTGAAACTGGCATTTATCCAATTTCTAGTAGTTTCAGTTTTTGCAGCTCGTAGAAGGATCAACAATAGATCTGTATAATGCAATCTCTCATTTCCCTCTGGCAACAATGAAAGAGATAATAAAGTTTCGTTTGCAATTACTTTTGGTCCCATTATTTTACTTAACCATTAAATTACTTCATATCCAAAAGTTCTAAAGTTAAGGCAGCTCCCCCACCCAATATGTTCAAGTGTTTTCTTTATGCCACATTCTCTCCAACACATAACAGATAATTTATTGTTATTACAAATTTTGTGTAATTTTGAGAGATAGTTGCTATCTATGAACTATTTTTAACATAATTTCTTTAATTTTGTAAGGCTTTAAAGATCAAATTATTGCCCACTACTCAGTTGATATTTAGTTTCATTTTCCAAGTCATCTTAGTAGTTACCATATTCTTCCTCATAATAGCTTTATAAATAACTAAGCTTTATAAATAACTCTGCTCTTCATTGCAGTAATTTTCAAATATTGTTAATGCCCTTATAGTGCTTGATATATTATACAAGTAAGTTAAAAATAAATTTGCTTA
This sequence comes from Ctenosaura bakeri, assembly GCA_948474755.1. Lineage (NCBI taxonomy): Eukaryota > Metazoa > Chordata > Lepidosauria > Squamata > Iguanidae > Ctenosaura > Ctenosaura bakeri. Next base: position 249,095 of record CAOLHI010002337.1, read on the forward strand.
TAATAATTGAAATAAAATGGTTCTCGTTTGAGCCAGTTTATCTTTTAATTGTCATAGTGAAGTCTGTTTTCCTCTTATAAGCAAGTCCTCTCTGAATTTTTAATTTTTTCTCAGAGTCATATTGGATAGTTCAAAAGTGTGATTTCTCTGTTGTCCCTCTGTGCTATAGTACTATGAATAAAACAAAAGAAATGAAGAAGGAAGAAGAAGAGGATCATTTTTATTCTGATACATCTTGGTATTTAAAAGAAACCCAGTCATGGGTAAGAACGAAGTGTTGCAGCTGATTCTGGGAATTGCCAGGGGAAAAAATGCAGGGCAAAAGAACCATCATTTGAATATTTTTAGAAATCCGAGAACTACAGCAACAAATAACTTCATCTGAACTGGCAAAACAACTTCTGAGTATTCTCTGCCTAAAAATATCCTATGAAGTTCATGGGGCCATCAGAAGCCAACAGGCAACTTAAAGGCACATGTATACACACCTGACATATTTGCCTCCTCTTTAATAGCCTTTAAATTATTCGTAATAGTGATCCTTTTCAGATGTTTATATTGCATTCCATTTGACCTATCGTATCAACTTGTCAAAAAATTAAATATTATAAATAAATACTAGTAAGCAACTATCAAAAACATCTACTGACTGATAACAGAAAACCAGAGCATTTGTATTTTTCCTTATATATTAGGGAGTTGGAGTATTTTTAATAAGGCTTCCTACCATATTAGTTCCTGACCTCTGGTGCCTGAATGAAAAGGTAGAATAACCTGTGATCCTGAGGAATGTATATTTTCACATTTCTGTTTTCTGTTTTCCCTAATGCTGTGCAGGGAGCCTTTTTAGTGGTGAGCTGGTGAATGATAAAGAGGAGGCAGTTGGCTTTTCCTGCATTTTATTCTGAGTTTTCTGGATAAACTGGATTATCTGTAGCCATTTTGGTCTGATTTCAGTCTAGTTGTGGCATGGAAACAATTTTTATCACCTTAATGGATGGTCTATGGCAGGAACTAGACTGGATAGTGTCTGTTGATTTTTCTAGACCTTTATAGACCATATTTTTTCTCTTTGGAATGCAACTTGGGGACATTGTTTTACATTTTTACATTTACATCATCGTTTCTTGGGGAATATGTTCAGTAGGTATTGGTAGGGATTATATTGTTCAATGTGAAATAAGTTAAAAATAGACTTAAAGGTGCCACAAGTCTCCTCTTTTATTTTTCTACTCTTTCTCCCCTTGATAATGGGCAGATGGGGCATCCTCCATCTCCCCTCATGGATTTAACCTGACCATGAAACTTCTTGAAGAAGTTGCTCTGGAATCTGGGGGTTCAATACCACTTACTTGCTGATCATACTCAAACCTCTCCTTTCCTTTCCTTTCCAATCCAAGGATGTTATTCTGGTTCTAAACCGGTGTCATGTATCAGTAATCGAATGGATGGATAAATAAGTAGCTAAATCAAAACAAGCTAGAGATGCCCCTGGTCAATCATAATAGAGATCAAGGAATAGGAATTCACCCCTTAGTGGATAGGGTTCCACTCCCCCTGAAATCAGGTTCATATTCATGCAAGGCAGTGATTAGGGAGATTTCATAGATACTAAAACCTTAATTGGACCTAGAAAATAATAGGAATCCTATGCAGACAGAGAAGGATTCCATTAATAGACTGCTTTCCATGAATGCTATGGAAACTTCAAATGAATTGTATCCACTAATTGAAGCTTCTAAATGGTTTGAGGTGACAATGTCATGTAAAGCATTGCTACTCAAAGTGGTAGTCCACGGACCAGTGTCAGTCAGTAAGTCATCAGCTGCCAGTCCCCTGATAGATTTCAGGAAATAAAAAAAACAATTGTAGTCAATAGGCTCAAATGTGGTACTGGTCTGTGGCACATTGGGGAAAAAGTTGCTGGTCCTCCAGATCAGATAGCTTAAGATACAGTGGGGTAAACTCCATGTGTATTTCAGCAATTTATCAAAAAGGACATGAAATAACATTGAATGTTGGGAATAAACTCTTTTTTAAAATTTTTATTGGAATGGAGTCAGAACTCTGGAGAGCATTCCAAAATCCAGTTTAAATCAGAGACTACAGCCCAAAAATTGGTGTTTTAACTAACATGAACATCACTCCCATAATTGTCTGCTTTCCTAAACTTAGCAAGGCAATGGGGAGGGATAACACATAAAAATGTAGAGCTTTGTGCATCCCTAAGGGTTGCCAGATATAGGTGTGTTGAGAATAATAGGAAATTATCATTCTCGTTGTCTGTGGCGTACATTAACAGTGTTGTGATTGTCTTCCTGGCAACACTAGGGGCATGAATTTGCCTCCTAGTTACCGTAAATCCTACCCCACTTTTACCAGGATAGTTGTGGGAGAGGTTTGCTGAAACAGTGGGGAGAATTCCAATCCTAGAATGCTTTCAAGTTCATAAATTTTGTTGAACATTAAAATAATTAATTCTGAAGAACTAGCATAAAATCTAAGACTTGGGTTTACCTGGATCCATTTCAAAATGAAGGTGTGATATGTAAACATACATTTCCCCTGATTTCTCCCAATGTAGGGAAAAGCTGGTACCCTAATATCCTAATTAAAAAGAAAAGAAAAGAAATCTAGGTAAACTGTTTTTGTAGCTTTTTCGGATAGATTTTTCTTCTTGCCAGCCAGTTCTCATGTTTTCACAGGTGAGCATACTAGGGAGTTGAATTTGGGCAGAAATCCTAACTAGTACCATCTTTTGAGGTGGGAGGTGACAAAAGCAGTGGATGTGCTATTGTTCCATGAGCAAAAGATAAGATTATGTCCCCTGTACATGTTGATCAGAAAAAAACTGGTGCAAAGGAAGAAATGCTCAATCTCAGAAAGTCACTGCTATTCTCCTTCCTTTTCATGCTTTTAGTTTCCATGGAAGCTTATGTCTAATGATAATCTGGAAAGTTGGCGGCCATTACTCTACCATCTGTAAAGGATAAAGTTCTGTACAAATTGCCTTGTAATACTTATCAAGAACTATTCTTACAGAGGCAGAGAAATTGAACAATAGCAATTAGTTCTGTGGATATGCCAAATGAGAGCATTAGCTGGAAGTAATAAGTTACAGGCAACGTAGACAATTAATAACCAGTTGTATTTTGGTAACAAGGCTAGAACAAAGTCACGTTTCAAAAATGACTTATGAATAAAAGTGATATTGGGGAGGTAACAAGTAATTGCTTCTAATTACTTTTTCAAAAAGTTACTTTTAAAGGACATTTGTAGAGAGATTTTGACACGATTTTCCCAAGTTCATGACATTTTCTTACCATTTCTAAGTTTCTCATCCCAAGAAAAAGCAACAAAAAATTATTTTAAAAGTAGTAACACAACAAGCAGTGCAGCAAGTTACTTTTTCAAAAATGCCTTCAAGTGACTGCAGTGGTTTACTCTCTAAACATGCTAAGAAATAACAGAGAAGGTTTTTTTTTTTTAAAAAAAAAGTAACTTTCAAAGCTTCAGTAAGTTCATAGATATGCGTAACACAATGGAAACAGCATTTTTTTTCTTGAATCAGTGTTGCAGAGTTTATAGAATTAATTTTTTTGGGTGCAGCCAACTCAGGAAAGATTCTACCCGCACCCACCCCCGTATCCTCATGCAACAAATCTTATGAATTCATTGTTAGGACTAGCAACACATTGTAAGCATTGCAGCTTCCACTTATTCGCTTTTCTAGAGTATAAAATATTATTTCACTTGTTTCCCATGAATCTACTTTGTGTACCCATTAAGCACAGTCAGTTCTCTTTGCATTGTTTTTCCCTCTTAAAAGCATTTTTTAAAAAAAAATTCGAATTTTCATGGGATCCTGAAGTAATCTCTCTACTCCTGCTCCCTCCAAAGCAGTGACCTGGAACGGAAGAAGTTGTTCCCTGATGAGTAAATGAAACACAGAGTCCTGTAGGAATTTAAAGGCTGACAAATTTATTATATTAATCTTTAAGGTTTCAGTCAACTCTTTGTTGTGTTTGCTGCAGCAGAATAACATGCCTTTGGAATACTGCATACTGAGAATGTCCATTACTGGTTTCCAAAAGTGTTGTTTTTTAAATGTTATGCCGTGCAGTGTTTATCTTCTTGTTATGTGCCTTAAAGTCAATTCTGACTTTTGGCCATCCTAAGATGAACCTATCATGGAGTTTTCTAGGCAAGATTTTGTCAGAGGGGATTTGACGTTGCCTTCCTCTCAGGCTGAAAGAAATGACATGCCCAAGGTCACTCAGTGGGTTTTCATGACTGAGGACCCTTGTCCTCTAGTTCAACCTCAGACTACACCTTGCTAGTTCTTCATTGCAGTACAGCTACTTTAAAAGGTGAATTTCCACTCTTGGAGACTTCTGGAAAAGGTACTCCACCTTTTTTTGCCAAAAATTTGGTGGAGAGGATACAAAAACAGACTGCAGTTTACCGATGCCCGGTTTATCTCAGTGCAGTGACTGTCATTGGCTCTCCAGTGCATCACAAGCAAGTCTTTTTCAGCTCTGTCTCCCTATGCTGAGTATGGAACCTGAGTTCATTTGTTTGTGAAGGGATGTGGTCAGACCGCTGAGATGTCCACAAATGTATTGAAAATGTAAAGCATTGTGAAAGTATGGTCCTGGTGTGGTCCTGGTGTCCTCTCAGTAGATGAGATAAAGCTGTGGGGTTTTGGAATAGAATTCCAGTGGTTTCCAGAGAGTTCATTGTTCATCACTATTGCTGCCAGAAGCAAACAAATATGTGCAAAATGAATCAGTGCTCCAGTCAACAATTAATGCCAAAAAATTAATTTGAAGAACTGGAAAAAAATGAGTTGTGTAGAGACAGAAGTTCAGTTAGAGGTGTGTGTGTTTTAAAATAAAATACACATAAAATAAAATATATATATATAAAATATACAAAGGTCTGGTATATGTGTTTGGCATTATTCCTTCCTTTATGTAGTAGTAGTAGTAGTAGTAGTAGTAGTAGTAGTAGTAATAATAATAATAATAATAATAATAATAATAATAATAAAAAGTGTTTATTTATCATGCCCTTTACACCAAAGGGCAGAACATCAACATATACAATTAGGGACAAAGACAATAAAACAGAACACCACAACAATACATGGAATAAAATCTCCAACACCCAGTTGCTACCCATCTCAGCACCTTAAACATAACTCAATGACTTAAGATGGTGAGTCAAAGAAGAAGGTCTTTAACTGTTTACAAAAATGGGTGATATCCTTCTGTCGCCAAAGGAAGACCTTTCCACAAATGTGGAGACAGATCTTGAAAGGCTTGCGGCCTTGACAGAACTGTATGTGCTGGTGGAACAGAAAATAATCCTTTGCCTGTAGATCATAGATTCCTGGATGGAACATACCACACAAGCCAAGTGGCAAGGTATTGTTATTCTTCTGAATCATCAACCTTAAGAAAGATAAGTACAAGAGCATCAGAGATCAATTATGAAAAACCCTATTCTGTGGTTTCTTTTGGTATGGGAGAAAATCATTTTTATGGGAAGCAACATGCTTAGTGCTCTAGTCAGCCTCCCTGTTGGCTTGAACTGGAGTACATCATGTTATAGAGAAACATGTAGCTGTGCAAAGAGTTTCTTTTCCCCTTTCTGTGTGCTGAAGGCATTGATTTTACTCTTTTGGGGATCTCTTCTATAATTTATTGGAGTAGGGTGGGGAGAGAGTGTCAACTTAGAATATTGACTATGTGTCTCTTCTTTTGCAGAGAGATGGTCAATGCATGGTTTTCTGAGAGGGTTCATACCATTCCAGTGTGCAAGGAAGGGACCAAAAACCACAGTGAAGCTTGTTCTTGTTCCACTCACCAAACAACACGGGCAGAGAGCACCAATCCCACACCACCAGCCAGGAAGATATCTGCTTCTGAGTTTGACAGACCTCTTAGGCCCATTGTTGTCAAGGATTCTATTGGAACAGTGAGTTTCCTATCAGACTCGGAGAAGAAAGAGCAGATGCCTCTCCAGTCTCGGACGCTTAGGACTGATGCAGGGGATCAATGCACAAGGCTCTTAGAACTGGTGAAGGATATTTCTAGTCACTTGGATGTCACAGCTCTTTGCCACAAAATTTTCTTGCACATCCATGAACTCATAGCTGCTGACCGCTACTCCCTCTTTCTGGTCTGTGAGGATAGTTCCAATGAGAAATTTCTTGTCAGTAGGCTGTTTGATGTTGCTGAAGGTTCCACCTTAGAAGAAGCTTCCAACAACTGTATCCGTCTGGAATGGAACAAAGGAATTGTAGGCCATGTTGCAGCTTTGGGCCAGCCTTTGAATATTAAGAATGCCTATGAGGTAAGCAAAGGATGCCTCTCTGTGTTTGGTTTGTGTCTATGTGCATTTTATCAAGAGAGACTGGTTTGAAATAAATCACAACAAAAATGCCCCCTCAGACTAGAAAATCACCCGATCTCAACCATGGCCCAGCTAACTAGCTCCAGTTTACCATTGTGGTTTTTCAGGATACCAGACAGGCAGCTCATCTTTCCCAGTTCTGCTTTCTCAGTTCATTTAGAAAGGTTACATATTAAACCCAGATCATTATATATGCAACGCACGGTCTCTGTCATTGAGCTGTGACAGCTAGAAACTTCAGTAATTTTGTCTCCCCCCCCACAGATAAAATACCTAGTAATACTATATGATAGAGATGGATCAGACAACAGTTTGTTTCTCATTTTGCACTGAGTTGTTTCAGAAGGAAGTTCCCACTGCCTTCTATCAGGCATTGACATAACAGTACTTACTAGTATAAAGTTGCTGTTGTTTGGCAGTTTGCTGTTGCTATTGTGTGTTTTCAAGTCCTTTGTGATTTATGGTGACCCCAAGGCCAACCTGTGATTTTTTTTTTCCCCACACAATATTTGTTCAAGGGGGTATACCTTTGCCTTCCTGTGAGGCTGGAAGTGTGTGGCTTGGCCAAGGTCACCCAGTGGATTTCCAAGGTTGAACAGAGATTTGAATTCTGGTCTCCAGAGTGCAACATTCAAGCCAATACACCACTCTCGCTCTCATTGTATGGCAATGGGGCAGATAAAATACTTTGTACCAAAATATTAAATTGGCTTAGGGTACCTAAAGAAAGGAAAAAAGTGGCCTAATGGGCTGAATGTTTGACCTGTGCTATATAAAAACCATTTGCTATAATATTGTTCCATAAGCTTACATTTGACATTAATGATTATAAGAAGAAGAAGGAGAAGTAGTAGTAGTAGTAGTAGTATAGAGAAACAGCGTAAAAGTAATGCCTAGTGTGAAATACAGTGGTGAGTTTTCTGGTTATAAAGGTACAGAAGAAGAACATGGTACCAGTTCCTGAACTACAGCCTGGACAAGCTACTTTTTTTGTACCATACCTTCCAGAATAGCCCTGATAGCTAGAGCAGAAGCAGTTCAAAATGCATCTTTTCAAGCTTTGTCCTAAACCTATGGAATCTTAATTTAGAACAATGGTGCTCAAGCTTTTTTTTTTAAAATGACCATTTGAAGATTTGGATAGTTTCTGCAGACTACATAATTTAAAGAGAAATAACAAATCAAAGTATGTCCGTAGCTGTAGTGTATTTTTCTAGCATGACAGCAGTATCATTCCAGCGGTGACTTGGGTATCAGTGCTGTCTCATGAAAGAAATGAGCCTTACTGAAAATGGTGCCTTTAACTGGGCATTTTTATGCAATGACCTAGTAGACCATCATGGTACCAAGCTGCTTTGATAATCCAGCCTCATCAAAGTGTCCTCAGTATTGCTCTTGAGGGGGAAAAAGTTTAAGGCCAGCAACAGATATTCTGGACTGTTCAGCAACCTTTCTGCTAATCACCTGGCCTAAGCTCACTGGCCACAGAAATCTGCAGATCAGAATTTAAGAACCTCTGATTTAGAGCATCATATGTAATTTATTCTCTGAACATCCCCTTTGTTAATATAATTTTAATCATGATTCTCTATATCTAGTTTACATACATAAGGTTAAGAGGGGACATGATAGCCATGTTTAAATATTTGAAGGGATGCCATGTAGAGGAAGGAGAGGACTTGTTTTCTGCTGCTCCAGAGACCAGGACAAGGAGCAATGGATTCAAGCTGCAGGAAAGGAGATTCCACCTGAACCTCAGGAAGAACTTCCTGACAGTCAGGGCTGTCCAACAGTGGAATATGCTGCCTTGGGGTGTAGTAGAGTCTCCTTCTTTGGAGGTTTTTAAGCAGAGGCTAGATGGCCAACTGTCGGGAGTGCTTTGAGGGTGTTCCTGCATGGCAGGGGGTTGGACTGGATGGCCCGTGTGGTCTCTTCCAACTCTACATTTCTGTGATTCTATGATTCTATACATGACACATAATACCCCAGACAGAAGTGTAGCTTGTGGGAATACTTTTAATGTTGCTACCTGCATCAGACGTTTTAGATGAGGTGGCTAAAAAGGGTTTTTTCTTCCCTATGCAATTTTTTTGTCCTTTTTAACATGAATTCTGCTTTTGACATATGTAATGTGACATCTGAGTTATGCACAATATGTATCCAGTGGAGCCTGTGCTGTGTAAGAGTGGCAGATTTTGTTATTTTTTTCCTCTGAAGCTCATCTTTTTAGCATGTGCTTAGTGCACTTTACCCTTTTTCTCAGGGAACAGATAATCCTCTAGAAATGGTTGTCCTTTGGGAAATCAACATATTGTCATGAGTATTCATACTGGAGGGTGAGAAGTGTATCACAAATTTGAAGAAGTTTTCTAGTCACATTGCAACATTTGGAAAACCTTATCTGCATATATGTGATAGGATTTATTTCAGTCATTACTTTACGAAACATAAATGCCAGGAAAAGGAACTGGAAAGAGCTGGACTTTTTGGTGGTGACAATAAACTTGAGACGTTTCTTCTTCAACATCTTTGCCAAGTTTACCTAGCTGTTGTGCAATTACCGTAAAGACATTTGCATTTCTCTTTTGAAAGGGAAGAATGAGATATTTATGGTCTCAAATTTTATATTGCCTTTTTGTTTTTCCATTTCCATTTTATATTTTATTTTGTTTTAAATTAATTGTTTGGTGCTTTGGAAAGACTTTGCCTAAAATGTGGTTAGACAGTCCTTAAATAATAAATGAATAAATATTATTTCCTCCAGTGTCTCACAAAGGAAATTGTATTACTAAGAGGGACAGTCAAATTAGTGCAGTCAACCCTCCACATTTGCAGTTTGACTTTCACGGATTTGATTATTCCACTTCAGGTGCTTCTTTTCCAAGGGAACCTTCGCTCTCAGTGGCTCTGATCAGGCTGTGCAACCTTTTAAAAACCTGCCTCTGGTTCTTCTCCTCCACCAGCCACTCACAGAACAATTTCTCAGCACCACAAACACTCTCCTAATGCTCCCTACACCCAAGAAAGGAGATGGGGAGAGAGAGAGAGAGGAAGTGTAGGTCCACCATGCCCCATCCTTTGCTTCTCATTTCCCTGGCCTCGTTTGGACCCTGGGTGCCCATTCTTCCCACCATGCCTCAGCCTCCTCCCCACAAAGACATATACACATTTTGATATTTGCAATTTTTCCACTTTTGTGAGGGTCCTCTGCCCTTAACCCTAGTGATGTGCAGGGCTAATTGTAGTTCTCTGTCTTTGGTCTTCCAAACGTTTGGGACTTCAGATCCAAGAATCTCTGATTGTTGGGTATTCTCTCTGGAGATTCTGGGAACTGACATTCAAAAGACCTGGAGAACCAAAGATTGAGAACTACTGAGAATAAAACACGTTTGTTGTAACATCAAGGAAATACACATAGTGGTTCAGAAATTGTCTGTTACATATACAAAGTTATATATTTTCTGCCTTTGATAGGATCCACGATTCAATGCAGAAGTGGACCAAATAACAGGCTACAAGACCCAGAGTATCCTTTGTATGCCAATCAAGAATCACAGAGAAGAGGTAAAGTGATGGAACAGCATTCTTTTTCTCTGTTACAGGATTTCCTGCTTTACTAATTCCTCAAAACTGTTCTCAGCTTTCAGGCTATGCCTCAAAGGACAACATTATTTATTCTTTCTATTGCCTTGAAAAAAGAAGGCTGTCTGTGTATATTCCATAGAGTACAGTATTGACCTTCTCCATAAACTATGCAAGATTGATATGCAGCCAAGGTTTTTTTGTTCTTCAGTGTTGTCATTTTCAAAATAGTGTTAGCCATTTTTGGCAGTGTCAATGTGTCTGCATCTTGGTTTCTTTCTTTCTTTCTTTCTTTTGTTAAAATCTGACTTTTATTTTGTTTCATTCATTCTTTGGCCCTTTTTGCACAGCATTTGTCATGCGAAAGGGCCTCCGGAGCATCAAGTGATTGCGAGGACTGTTCCACATGATGTCCTCGCAACCGTGCGACGCTGCTGGGGCCAGCAGGTGCTGATCGTGCAATATATCATTTTTGGCTTCTTGCCGAAAATGATGCACAATCATGCATTGCTCCAGGGCCCCACACACACTTACCATCTGTGCAGAGCATCCGGAGACGCAGCCCTCGCGCTTCCTCCCCCAGCAGAGCCTGGGAAAGTACCTGGCTGCGCTGCAGAAGAAGGAGGCAGAGCCAGAGCAGAAAAGCCAGAGAATTAAAAATGAAGACTAGATTAATTTGCATGATTGCTTTTGATTGTGATTTCAAATCTTATGATTTCTATGCACAGTGTGAAAAATGCATGTTGAGAGAAAGTTTTGAAAACTATTAATAACTTGAAATCAATGCATTTAAGGATCCAACAGTATAACACTATATAAGTATGGTCAGAAGCAGAGCCTGGAAAAGTTACTGGTTTGGATTTTCAACTCTTAAGGCCATTTCTGCACTACACTGTTATAGTGCTGTTATACCACTTTCAATATCCTGTGGAATCCTGTGGTTTGCAGTTTAGGAGAGGCATTTAGAATTCTCAGCCAGAGAGTTCTTTGGAATTCCACAGGATGTTGAAAATGGAATAATAGCACTATAACAGTGTAGTGTACAAATGGCCTAAGAATACCCTGGTCAGCCTAGGCAGTGACTGTCTTGGCTGTGGAATTCTGGAAGCTTTAGTCCAAAAAGCTCTGGTCCAAAAATAAGCTGTGTTCAAAAATAAACTCGGCTCAAGAAGAGCTTTGGACCAGAGAAGAGAGCAATTTTAAGTCACTAAGATGTTCATAGGCTAGTTGAGTTGAACACTAGGCCAGCTGAAGCTGTGTTAATTCCAAATCAATCTCAGCCTGATTCTAGAAATTGCTTTAGACTAACTTGCTTCATTCTAACTTTGTGGCAAATAGCAGCTCTGACCCTGTGCCAGGGGAGATCTGGATTGGGTAGAACTTAGCTGCTCTTCCACCTCCTTCTTAATTCTTCTGTCAGCTAATCTCAAAAGAGAGTTATACTGGCACAATGGATACTCAAGAAGCACAAGAGGCCTCTGCCTCTTCCTAGTTCCCTACAGCTGGCATATATTTGAATTATGATTGCACTGAAAGTGAGTAGCCTAAAATCTACATTCTAAACTGAGTACTTTAAAGTTCGGAGTAGTTTGCTGAAAAAACAATGGGCAATTTTTTAAAATTTCTCAGGGCCATATTTTTCTCCCTAGAGTTTGCTATGGACTTCACTGGGACTAGAGGAACCAAAAAACGAAACAAAGCATGCACACAGAAACACCCACACATGTATACCCACACAAACAGAAGTGACCAAACATGTACTTTAGATTTTTGCCTTTAGACAGGTGTTTGGCTTCCTCACCTCTCTGTAAATAAAAATTTTCATGGTTTATACTAGAGCTTTCCAAACTTTTCATGTTGATGACACACTATTTTCAACATGCATCATTTTGTGACACAGTAATTCAGCTTTACTAGCAAACCAGAGGTACTCAGGTGTGTATCTAGGGTGGGGAAAGGCTATCCCCCTGATCCTGGCCTGCTGCCTTTGCCCTCACCAGGAAAGGCCCCAGTGAGAGTGACAGCAGGGGAAAAGGCAGCCCCCTCTTAGCCAGTCCTTGCCCACTGCCGTTGCTCTTGCGGGGGAAATGCCCCAGCGAGAGCGACAGCAGTGGGCCAGGCTCAGGGGGAGCTTTCTCAGTCTGGGAGGTGACACACCAACACACTACAGGCAATACATCAATGTGTCGCAACACACCATTTGGAAAGACCTGGTTTATACACATTGTGGCTCTTTTCGCACAGCATTTGCTAAGTGAAGGGGCCTCCGGAGCATTGCGCAATTGCAAGGAGCATTTCAGACGACGTCCTCACAATTGCATGATGCTGCCAGGGCCGGCAAGTGCCGATTGCACACTATTTCATTTTTGGCTTGTAACCAAAAATGGTGCGTGATTGCACATTGCTCCAGGGGCTCACACACACACTTACCGTGTATGCAGAGCCTCCAGAGACGGGGCCCTCATGCTTCCTCCCCCAGCGCAGCCTGGGAAGATGCCCGGCTGTGCTGCAGAAGGAAGAGGCAGAGCCCTCACGCTGCCTGATGGCTAGCAGGCAGCAGCTGCAGAGCCGAAGCAGTGGGGACATGAGAGCCTCTCTCAAGAGGCTGCTTGCGTGATCCCCGTGCCCCTGCACCGGAAAGAGGTAAGGTGCGGAAAGGGCCTGTGTATAGCAACTTGAAACCAGTTTAAATGTCATGGCTCCATCCTGTAGAACCTTGGGACTCATTTGGTGAAGTACTTAGAATTCTTTGATGGTGAGCTCTAGTCCTTAAATGATAATTCTGAGATTTTTAAGTTCCTGCCTAGACTGTCATTCCTAGCGTTCTGTAGGATGGAGCTATAACAGCTAAAATGGGGCTAAAGCTGTAACTGTCTAGTGTGCATGCAACCCTAGAGGCCTCTAAGGAGAAGTTAATCTCAATATTTTGCATCACTTTTGTCTTAAAACAGGATAAGAAGCATGGCTGATGAACTCTGGGGCTCATAACCAAACCTTGAGGACTGTATATGCTCCACAGGCCACATTCTGCCCAACCAGCCCACAATTTGTTATGAATGCTTAAAGTGTGCATGTTAAGAGTTGGGATCATCAGTACAGCCCTGTGATTCATGTGAGGGCAACTACTGAAGATTGAGAGGTTGCACATGCTTCTAATAAGGCCAAATCTCTGCACCTTCCCCTCAATACCAGAAAAAGGCACCCTTTCCACTAGGTTATGTTACCCTGATTTTTGGGGGTCCCGGGAGGGACACCTAAGTGCACTCCAAATATTACTAAATTGGGGGAATTAGCAAGGAGCACAAGCTAGCAATACGAGAGGCAAGGTAACATAGCGAGATCTTTAACCCTATGTTTATGGGGTCAGGCCACGACAAGAACTTGACAAGTTGTTCAATTAAAAGATTTTATTAAACTTTCCTTAATTAAGCAAACAACAACACACCCACTCATGCACTCATCCAAGAACTATAGAAGTAGAAAGTGAGGAAAATTGATAGGGGTTTTCAGAGGGTTTCTGGTGTGATACTCCACCTGATCCTGCAGTCTGGTAAAAGAGTAGATAGAGATCGAGGCTTGGGTTCGTGGTTTCCCAGCACGTGGAGGCTGAGGGGAGGCTTGCTGAACAGAGCGGCAGCAGTTTGGGATGCAAGGCACGAGCGTTCCGACAAGGAGCTCAGACTTGGGGTTTTTATAGGGAAGATTGTACCTGGAGGTTACCCTCTCCAGAGGAGAACAATAGGGATTTTAGTGGAGACAAAGCCTCCGAAAGGTCAAAATCAGAATTGATGAGATTTAGCCAGCATTGCCAATTGTTAGAACAGTGTGCAGATGAGGAATGCTTAGTGTTTGTATAGAGCAAGCAGTTCGGGGCTGAGAGCCCTTGCATTAGCTTAATGATCAGCTGTGTCTGGCTTGTAACCGACTGTGCGGCAAATGGTTGTTTACTGGCCTAGACCTAGCATGCATAATTAAGGCCATGCGGCCATGCCTGCCTACACAGGCTTTTCATGACCCTTTCAGACATGTGGAGTTCATCTTATAGAGTGCCACGTGGAAATATTAAACATAATATGAAATTGTAGACCTCGGGCTTGGGCCAAATAACCGCAATAACAGCCACTACCTGGAGGCCTCTTTGTTTAAGAGAAGCTGGGAAGTCAAGAGGCTTCTCACCCTGTCTGGCCTAAAATATGGCAAAATTGTGTTGCATGTTGGCTAGAGGGTGAACAAGTACTTTTTTTAAAAAAAAAGTTCAGATGAGGGGGCTTGGAGGGCTGGAAAATGGCCTTGGGAGGGCTATATGCAGCCTGGTAGCTGTACCTGTGTCACACTTTCTGTTGTTCCTTATACTCCTAGAGCCGTGTTTTGTAAATAATAGTGTCCCTCAGTCCTGCTCTATCTCACCCAATAGCTATCTTCCTAGTAGGGGTAGACAGTTTTTGTGGCATCATTTTCTAGTTGTTAATTTGGCCAAATACTCAACAGATGTACACTGAAGGGGAAGGAATAGATTTTAGGAGAGTCTTTCAAATTAAGAGAAAAAGCACAATAAATAGTTGATTAATATAGACTACTTTTCATATGTTTTTTATTAAAATTTATTATTTAGAAGTAAACATTCACTCATTCTTGATTAACTGTTTTTAAATATGTGTGTGTGACATATATTTATAAAACCATAGCATTTAAATAACAAAAAGCATATCTCATATAATCACCAACAACTAACCATTAGTCTAAAAGCAATATAGATTGTAAGCAAATTTTCCGTTTGAAATATTTTCAAGATATTAAAAAAGTCTTTTTAAAAATACCTAGGCTAAAGCTGAAATCCTGCACATGGCCATTTAAGAGGAAGGCCCAGTGAATTCATTTGAACTAACTTCTGATAAAAAGTACATAAAAACTGTGCTAGTAGTCATCTTTCAGCATACCAGTAAGTTTCCAGTGTGTGTGTTCAGCTGTTAGATTATATTGCCTCTCCATTTTGTTCCCCATATACCCAGCTTTTAGAAATTTTTCAGTCTGCCTGGGTTTTCATCATCCTGAGTAACTGGGCGTTTTCTGCAAATTTGGCTACCTCTCTGTCTGTCTCTTGACTGATTTTGGTTCATTTATAATTGGAATGACCAAAATACTGTATTTAATAACTTGAGCTGCAGTCTTGTTGCATCACTAAGAAATGGTGAGAAGAGGACTACCTGTTATTTTACCTAGCAGTAGAAAGCATGGTGTTAGAAGGCTGATTCTCCAACACTTGCAGAGGAAACAGAACTTGGAAAACTTGATGTTGATAGGTAATATGATAGCCATTTTAAATAGCTGAAAGGATGCCTTGTAGAAGATGGAGCAAGCTTGTCTTCTGTTGTTCCAGAGACTAGAACATGAAGCAAGGGATTCAAATTGCAAGGAAAGAGATTCAGCCCAAACGTTAGGAAGAACAACTGTAATGGAATAGATAACAACCTCAGAGGATGGTGAATTCACCTTCTTTGGAAGTCATTAAACAGAGGTTGACTGGCTATCTCTTGGAATTGCTTTAATTGTATTCTTGCATGACAGAGAATCAGACTAGATGTCTGTTGGGACCCTTCTGACCCTAAGGCCATTTCTGCGCTACACTGTTATAGTGCTGTTATTCCACTTTCAACATCCTGTAGATTTCTGAGGTTTGTAGTTTACTGACGCCAAAGAGCCCACTGGCTGAGAATTCTAAATGCCCCTCCCTAAACTGCAAACCCCAGGATTCCATAGGATATTGTAAGTGGAATAATAGCACTATAACAGTATAGTACAGAAATGGCTTATGATTCTGTGATGTGGGGGAGTGTAATGGTCCCAGAATCTCTAGGCATCAGTGCCAGCATCTATTATGGCTAGTGGATTTGTGGAATGGTAGTCTGAAAAAGTAACTTCTCTGGATATAATACCAAGACTGATCAGAGTAGGTTATTTAAAGATATTGGCCCAAAGGTTTGAGTGTAAGACTTCTCCTAATTCTGAAATGCTTGTATGTTATTCTGTATCTTGAAATGCCTAAGCTACTATTTCTTCTTAGTTTTTCCTCTTAATATATCTTTTCAGTTATATCACAAATGCCCTCCTCCCACCTTTGTTTGTACTTGGCAGGCGCTAAAGCTGGCTCTGTGTCAATGGAGCAGGCCATTGCGTGTTGCGATGCCTGGCGTCGGAAGTCTGGTGCACTAGGCCCATGTTTTACTCAGAACATGCTTTCTTTAGACAAGCAGGCTGAAAGAAAACAAGCATACATCAGGCATTTGGCTTGCAAGTGTACATTTGCCATAAACATCAAAGGGGTTTAGTCTGTAGCTGTTATCTAGTCAGCCATCTTTAATGAAAGCAGAAATAAAATGCCACAGTCTTCAGATCAAGCTATTCCAAAACTATTAGTATTGCTTGGATAATTATTTGCAACTCCTGAAAGAAAATATGATGAACTGGATAGCTTAATTCTGTAAACACAAGCAGAGCCCTAGATGAAGCAAAACAGCTTCTTCTTCTATCTGAAAATGTAAAATAAACTAATAGATGAACAAACTAGCAAAGATTAGGAAAAATGGGGAAGAAAGGGAGTAATGTGTTATATTCAATTCTCCTCATTTTAAATGGGAAGGACTGAGTTTTGGAATGTTTCTGAGGAAATGCTGGGTATTTTTCCTCTTTCTGATTTTCTTACCATAAGTTTTTTCTCACTCTCACCATAATGCCTTACTGACACATTTCTGGAATGAGCCTTGATATACTGACTCACCCCTTAAATTACCATCTGCTTTTAGCTGCTTTTCCTGTTTTTGTTTTTTTTAAGAAACAGTAACAACATAAAAATACTCTGGTTCTTTGGTCCAAAAATGAGCAATGCCTAGGAAACAGGCATAAGCATTGTCCTGAAGATCTGTGTAGTAGAACAAAGAAATCGAGATACATTTATGAATGACAGACACAGCAATCCAGAAGTTGAAGGCTTTTCTTTATGGCTGCTGAAATCATGTTGCAGGCACATTTTAGCCATCATATATTACTCTCACCAGTAATACTTCAGTTGCACAGCCATCTGTGAACCTCCTGGATAGGATCCACTCCATGCCTTATGTGTGTATGTCTGTGAACATTTTGACATTTTGGCTCTTTCCGCACCTTACCTTTTTCCGGTGCTGGGGTGCAAGGATCGCGTGAGCAGCCTCCGGCGAGAGGCTCTCGCATCCCTGCTGCTTCAGCTCCGCACAAGTTGCCTGCTCGCGCGAGAGCCCCACCTCTTCCTTCCACAGCACAGCCTGGGAGTTTACCAGGCAGCGCTGGGGCAGGAAGCACGACTGGCACGGCTCTGGAGGCTCCGCACGCCAGGTGAGTGCGCACGGGGCCCAGAAGCAATGTGTGATTGCATACCATTTTCGGCTTCCAGTTGAAAATGAAAAGGTGTGCGATTGGCACCTGCCAGCCCCTAGAGCATTGCGTGATTGTGAGTGCATCGTTCAGATTGCTCCTCACAATCGCACAGTGCTCCAGGCGCCCTTTCACTTTGCAAATGCTGTGCGGAAAGGGCTCTTGTTGGGAGAGAGGGATCTCTATAGTTGAGGGGGGTGTGCCTTTAGGGACAGAAAAAGCCTTGTTTTCTATAGTCTTCAATTTAGCTTCTCAGCATAGCTGAGACTAGCAATTGAATTAGTCTATTGTTATTATTTCTAAAATATGTATTATGCCCTTCAGTAGCCAGTCAACATTCTTAAGTTTACAAAATAGTGAAATTATAATAAGGCAGTTTACAAAATAATAAAATTACAAATAGTTAAAATAATATAACACAGGATAGGATATAGGTTGACTTTGACAACTGAAAAGAATTAAAATACTATGACAATTTTTGAAGATGTGATTTTTTTTATTGATATGTATTTTAATCCATAAAAAGGCTTGCTTGAATCTGCTTTGCTATCTATTCAGTGCCAGATGAAGATTTTTTGTTTTT